>CAUYQU010051314.1:0-56705 GCA_963574635.1 Cheracebus regulus | reverse complement strand
TTCACTGCAACATCTGCCTCCCGGGTTCAAGCAATTCTCCTGCCTCAGCCTCCCGAGTAGCTGGGACTACAGGTGCATGCCACCACGCCCAGCTAATTTTTGTATTTTTAGTAGAGACGGGGTTTCACCATGTTGGCCAGGCTAGTCTCGAACTCCTGACCTTGTGATCCACCCACCTTGGCCTCCCAAAGTGCTGGGATTGCAGGCATGAGCCACCACACCCGGCCATTTACATGTTTTCTTGTTGTTGTTTGAAACAGGGTCTCTGTTGCCTGAACTGGAGTACAGTGGCACAATCTCAGCTCACTGCAGCTTCAACCTCCCAGGCTCAAACCAAACCAGCTTCCCAAGTATCTGGGACTATAGACACACACCATCATGCCTGGCTAATTTTTGTATTTTTTGCAGAGATGGGGTTTTGCCATGTTGCCCAGGCTGGTCTTAAACGCCTGGACTCAAGCAATCCTCCTGCCTTGGCCTCCCACAGTGCTGGGATTACAGCTACGAGCCGCCGTGCCCGGCCTGTTTCCATGGTACTATATCTATTTCCACTCTGATATACTCCAGCAGACATTTATATGTGAATATTGTAGATGTGTATTCATACAGTTACGTTTATACAATTTATTGCCGTACGTAGAAGTTCATGATCCGTTTTACATTTTGTGAATGTTTTCCAGTGATGTTGAGTATCGGTGATGGTCTTTCCTGTTCTTCCCTTTAGCGTCTCAGAATAATTACCGCATCGATGCCAACCAGGAGCTGCTGGCCATCGGTAAGACCCCAGCCACAGGGACGACCCCAGCCACGGGGAAGACCCCATCCTCAGGGATGACCCCAGCCACGGGGAAGACCCCAGCCTTAGGGAAGACCCCAGCCACAGGGACAACCCCAGCCACGGGGAAGACCCCAGCCTCAGGGAAGACCCAAGCCTCAGGGAAGACTCCAGCCACGGGGACGACCCCAGCCACGGGGATGACCCCAGTCTCAGGGAAGACCCCAGCCACGGGGATGACCCCGGCCTCGGGGAAGACCCCAGCCTCGGGGAAGACCCCAGCCATGGGGATGACCCTGGCCTCGGGGAAGACCCCAGCCACGGGGATGACCTCGGCCTCGGGGAAGACCCCAGCCATGGGGATGACCCCGGCTTTGGGGAAGACCCCAGCTGTGGGCCTCCAGGGCCCCGGGCCTGCCACTCTGTCTCCTGCATCATAGGAGGACTGTGGTGGTGGTGATGAATTGGGAGGGCAGAGATGGCTCCAGATGGGCTCTTCTGGAATTTTTTTTTTTGAAGTGGAGTCTTGCTCTGTTGCCCAGGCTGGAGTGCAGTGGCACGATCTTGGCTCACTGCAACCTCTGCCTCCTGCATTCAAGCGATCCTCCTACCTCAGCCTCCTGATTAGCAGGAATTACAGGCATGTACCACCACACCTGGCTTATTTTTGTATTTTTAGTAGAGACAGGGTTTCACCATGTTGGCCAGGCTGGTCTCAAACTCCCAACTTCCGGTGATCTGCCTGCCTCAGCCTCCCAAAGTATTGGGATTACAGGAATGAGCCACCATGCTGGCTCTTGTGGAATAGTAATAAGGATTCATTCCCAAACCTCCACACTGTTCAGTTTAATCCCTAAGAATACGGAGCTGACATCTGCTGTCTGTTCTACCATTTATCGAGCACGTGCTGCGTACTCGACCCTGACGTCTGTAGCCTAGATCTGCGTCCAGGAACACCTGGACTGTCTCACCTCAGGGAGGGAGGAACCTCAGAGGAGTCTTCTGGTTGTGCCCGCACCCTCCCCTGTGACAGGGGCAGGTGGATTCTTGAAGACTCAGGGGCCCCGAGTTGCCTACTTGTGGGTGGGGTCATGCCCGCTTTCACGGTTTAGTTTCCTCTCATTATGTCTCCGTGGGCTGACCTCTTAGTGGTATATTTTGAGGCCACAGTGTGAATCTTCAATTCAGTTATTGTGAGTGAGTTGCAGGTCCCAGGCCTTCCTGCCTTTCCTTCTTGCCCCTCATGAGATTGGCATGCAGGGTAACCCAGGGAACACAGTGGGCTCCTTCCAACAGGGTGTCCACCCAGATAATTTTACAAGAGCCACATGGCTTCTTGACAGCAAAGCGAATGATCCAGGTTGGATCACAGAAGGACGTTGTCCGGGCTCCTCTCTGAGTCATGGAGGACGGGGCATTGTCCAGTTGAGTGGTGGAGCATGGGCTTCCTAGAAAACATACTCTCAGGCCGAGAAAATCCACAGCCTCCCCTGAGCCCTTACCAGTAAATCTTCCAAATGTGATTTCCCAGACCATCCCATTCCCATTACTTTGCTTTACTTTTTTTTTTTTTTTTTTCTGAGACGGAATTTCACTCTGTCACCCACGCTGGAGTGCAGTGGCATGGTCTCAGCTCACTGCAACCTCCACCTCCCGGGTTCAAGCAATTCTCCTGCCTCAGCCTCCAGAGTAGCTGGAATTACAGGCACCTGCCCCCTCGCCCAGCTGATTTTTCTATTTGTATTTTCTTAATTTATTTATTTTTGAGACGGAGTCTTACCCTCTTGCCAGGCTGGAGTGCAGTGGCGCAATCTCGGCTCACTGCGACCTCCGCCTCTCGGGTTCAAGTGATTCTCCTGCCTCAGCCTCCCGAGTAGCTGGGACTACAGGTGAGCGCCACCATGCCCAGCTAATTTTTTGTTGCATTTTTAGTAGAGATGGGGTTTCACCATGTTGGCCATGATGGTCTCGAACTCCTGATATCTGGTGATCTGCCCACCTTGGCCTCCCAAAGTGCTGGGATTACAGGCCTGAGCCACAACCCCTGGCCCTATTCCCATTACTTTAAAAATACCACAGAACTATTCTGACGGCACACTGAGTTCCAGGAATGCGACCCACACAGAGTGAAGGTCACGGTTACCGTGGCAGCCATGGGACTCCTTGATCTCAGGTAGGCCAGGCTGATGTGGGCTGAGGTGCACCCATGAAGGCCAAGCTGGGAGGGGTTGCCCCATCAGCATCAGCTCACAGAGCTGGGTCCCCAGCTCAAGCTGCTGCAGAGTGAGGGCGATCCCGTGCAGCCTGTGCTCACCGCAGACCTCTGCCAAGCTCCCCCACCCCTGCGTTTCCCTGCCTAGCCCCTGTCTCTCAGAGCCGTGAGCTGGGCCAGGGGACCCGGGCTGGTGCTGAATTGGCCCCAGCACGAGCCATTTGGAGAGCAGGCCCCGCCCCTGTGAGACCTGACACCCCACTGTGGGTCTCAGAGAGCAGGAGGGACTCTGGCCTTTGTGGCACTCAGGTGAGACATGCTGGTGGCAGCATGGGGTCCAGCTGAGCAGTGATCCCCATTCCTCGGCCCCAGTGATGCTGTGGCTCAGGCTTTGTCTGCTGTAGGCAGCCAGCATCACCTGAGGAAACAGTGTACCAGCCATGGCCTCCGGCCTCACCGTGGCTGTCATCTCGTGAGACGGAATGCTGGGGTTGAAGGGAACTGGGAAGAGAACGTGGCAGCCACCGACCTCCCGAGCACGTAGGGTTTGTCTTACAGGCACTTCCTTCTCAGCCGTCATGTCCTCCTGGGTGGTGAGTTGCTCCTCTCCGTCCTGCGTGGGGAAGGCTTGTCCTGATCACACAGGAGAGGCTGGGTGACAAGTGTTTGAAAGCTGGGACCTGGCCGGGCACTGTGGCTCACGCCTGTAGTCCCAGCACTTTGGGAGGCCGAGGCGGGTGGATTACCTGAGGTCAGGAGTTTGAGACCAGCCTGGCCAACATGGTGAAACCCTGTCTCTACTAAAAATACAAAAGTTAGCCTGGTATGATGGCATATGCCTGTAGTCCCAGCACTGGGAAGCCGAGGCAGGTGGATCACCTGAGGTCAGTAGTTTGAGACCAGCCTGGCCAACATGGCGAAACCCCATCTGTACTAAAAATACAAAAATTAGCCAGGCATGGTGCTGCATACCTGTAGTCTCAGCTACTTGGGAGGCTGAGGCAGGAGAATCACTTGAACTGGGAGGCTTCCGGAAGCTGCAGTGAGTCAAGATCCTGCCACTGTACTCCAGCCTGGGCAACAGAGCCAGACTGTCGCAAAAAAAAAAAAAAAAAATGGCCTGGCGCGGTGGCTCATTTCTGTAATTCCAGCACTTTGGGAGGCCAAGGTGGGCAGACCACCTGAGGTCAGGAGTTCGAGACCAGCCTGACCAACGTGGAGAAAGCGTGTCTCTACTGAAATACACAATTAGCCGGGTGTGATGGCACACGCCTGTAATCCCAGCTACTCGGGAGGCTGAGGCAGGAGAATTGCTTGAATCCTGGTAGCGGAGGGTGTGGTGAGCTGAGATCATGCCATTCATTGCACTCCAGCCTGGGCAACAAGAGTGAAACTCCATCTCAAAAAAGGCTGTGCGTCTGTAAGAGTGTGGCCTGTTTTCTTCCTTCCCTGAAAAAGTGCACAGGCTCCGGCCCCAGGATGATTCTCCTGACCCTGCCTTCCTGCCTCCCTTCTGGGTTTCTGCCCCCTCTCCCGTCTCCTTTCCCTCCCAGATCAGCCTGTCTTGCTTCCTCCCCAGGCCTCACCAATGTGCTGGGCTCCCTCGTCTCCTCCTACCCGGTCACAGGCAGCTTCGGAAGGTGAGTGACCCATCCTCCTCCTCCGTTTGCCCACATCGGACGCCTTTACGTTGTTCTCCTGACCAGTCTGCCTGCCCTGACCCCGGTGCCCTGTCCTCAGCTGTGAACTCTCTGTGGAGAGGCAGGGCTGGGGTCACCCTGCTGCCCCTCAGGGTGTCGTCTGTTTCTTTACTCTCGTAGACAGTCCTGCAGTTAGTACCAGAAAGTCCCCTGGGCGCGGTGGCACACCCTTGCTATCCCATTTATGCTGGAGGCAGAGGCGGGAGGATCGCTTGAGCCCAGCAGGCTGAGGCTGCAGTGAGTTGTGATCGTGCCTCTGCACTCCAGCCTGGGCGACAGAGCGAGACCCTGTCTCTAAAACAGATACTGGAAAGTTCCCGCACGCCAAGTCCCTCCTAACTCATGCCAGAGTCAATTCCTAAAAGGATGTGGAGAGGGGAAGGGCTGGCTCTGCCCTGGGGAAGAGTCAGGCCTGAGGTTTCTCCCAGACGCCCCAGGGCCCTTCCTCAGTCAGGACAGCAGGATGGGGGTGACCTGTGGCTTCAAGGAGGGAAGGAGGGATCGCCTGGCAGTGCCTGGTGGGTCCCCCAGCTGCTGACCCTGACGCTGCTGGATATGGGGCCCCCACCTGGATGGGGCAGGAGCCAAAGCCTGCAGGACCCCGAAGGGATGTGTGCTTCTGGAACACGAGACTTGTGCCTTCCTGTAGTCAGGTGTCCTGTCTGTGACTGCACTCTAAGTCTCTTGACCTCAGCCCCCTTGCAGTCCCCCCGCCCCGCCACTTCCTAAGCCGTGCTTGGAGCTGACATCCCCTCGGAAGGTCAGCCACAGGGGTATGGACTGAGGTTTCCCGTCCCGGCCCCTGGTGACTGACGGTCTCTGTGTTGCCTTCCAGGACAGCTGTGAACGCTCAGTCGGGGGTGTGCACCCCGGCAGGGGGGCTGGTGACGGGTGAGGCCCCCCGTCTTCCCCTCGTGCCCTCAGCCCTGAGAGTGGGAGAAAGGGAGGAGGGGGCCCACAGAGATGTCCCTTTGGCTTATGGGCCGTGTGCCCCGGGACTGCACAGGGACTTGGGGAGCCACACAAGGGTGGGGGGACCACAGGAGACTGAGCAGGGGCTGGGGGCCTTGGCACTCGTCGCTCTGCCCCAACTCCTGTCCCCACTCCTGTGAACAGGAGGCTGCCGCGCTGCGTGCTGGGGGACCCTGTGCCCCTGAGTCGCCCTGCCCCCACTCCTGTCCCCACTCCTCTGAAAAGGAGGCTGCCGTGCTGCGTGCTGGGGGATCCTGTGCCCCTGAGTCGCCCTGCCCCCACTCCTGTCCCCACTCTTGTGAACAGGAGGCTGCCGCGCTGCGTGCTGGGGGACCCTGTGCCCCTGAGTCGCCCGGCCCCCACTCCTGTCCCCACTCCTCTGAAAAGGAGGCTGCCGTGCTGCGTGCTGGGGGACCCTGTGCCCCTGAGTCGCCCTGCCCCCACTCCTGTCCCCACTCCTCTGAAAAGGAGGCTGCCGCACTGCGTGCTGGGGGACCCTGTGCCCCTGAGCCCCCGTGTCCCCGCGCCCCACAGGAGTGCTGGTGCTGCTGTCTCTGGACTACCTGACCTCACTCTTCTACTACATTCCCAAGTCTGCCCTGGCCGCCGTTATCATCATGGCCGTGGCCCCGCTGTTCGACACCAAGATCTTCAGGACACTCTGGCGCGTTAAGAGTATGTCCTTGTCCCTGCAGGGGAGAACGCTGTGATGCGGTGTCTGTGAACACGGAGGGTGTCATTGGTGCTACCCCATTTTCCTGCAGCCACAGCTCCGGGGCTGGGGCTGGGAAGTCAGGCTGGTCTCGGAACAGAGGAGTGGACGGCCAGGAGATGGCCCAGAGATGGCTCCAAGTCTCAGCAGGAAGAGCTATAGCTGACACCTGGGGTCCTGAGGGGAGCACTGGCCCAGGGGAGGGTCCCCTCCTGACCCCCCTGCTCCCATCCCTACCCTCCCTGCTGCCTGCCTCCAGCCACATCTCTACTTGACATAGCTGGGCGAGGGTCCCCTCCTGATCCCCCTGCTCCCATCCCTGCCCTCCCTGCTGCCTGCCTCTAGCCAGCGCTCTGCCCGGCCCAGCTGGGGGAGGGACAGGAGACATCCCCTGGTGACCAGCAGGGGCAGCGGAACAGCCTTGCACTCTGGCTCTGAATGGCAGTTCCTTTAAACACATTTTGTTTTCTTTTTTTGTGGAAGGAGCATGGAAAGGGTTCGCATAGCTTATTTGGCATTTTCTGGGCAGCCCCAGCAAGTTGCCAGGTGAAAGGATGGATGGTTTTCTCACATGTCCATTGCATGCCAGGGAAACTGAGGTTCAGCCAGGGTGGGACGGGCCTGACTCACGCATGTGGTGGAATCTGCCAGGCCTGAGCCCTGAGCCCGTACACTCCCTGTGTCGCCAAGGCACCCCAGGCTGGCTCTGTGCCCTGACAAGCCCCTGCTGCTGCCCTCCCTGAGGTTGGAGGCCGGGGACCAGCTAGCTGGGCGTGTCTCACCTGTGCTCAGTTCAGATGGGGAGGTGGCCATTTCCTTCCTTTGACTTGAAGCTGGCCTGGTCAGCAGCTGCTATCCCCGAGTCCTCAGGAGGCCCCTCGGGGGCTGCTCTGGGTCCATGAGACCTTTATTCGTGTGGGGGGGCAGAAAGCTGTCTTGCTGGTCTGCGGGGCCATGTTGGGGGTCGGGGGGCCACTGGGCGCCCCTCAGCCGCACACTTCTCTCAGGACTGGACCTCATGCCCCTGTGCGTGACGTTCCTGCTGAGCTTCTGGGAGGTGCAGTACGGCATCCTGGCCGGGGCCCTGGTGTCCCTGCTCACGCTCCTGCACTCTGCAGCCAGACCCGAGACCAAGGTACCCGCCTGTGGCCTCGGGGCATGCTGGGGGCAGGACTCCTGGGTGTGGTCTTATGTTTCGAGGGTCCGGGGTGATGGTGGTCACAGGAGCTGCTGAAGGGGACTGCCCGCTGACAGGCAGGGGACCGCCCGCTGACAGGCAGGCAGCCACCTTGCTGTAAATCATGGCGTTCTCCTACTGTGTGGGGCTGTGGGGGTCTACCCTTAGCACCCCACTCCTGGTCCCCTCCAGCGTGCTGGGTTGGGTGGGGGGCTTCCCACTTGGGACAGGCGAAGCCTGGTGGAGGCCGCCGGGTCAGACCTGCCTCCAGGACTCACTCCTTCCCACAGGTGTCAGAGGGGCCGGTGCTGGTCCTGCAGCCGGCCAGCGGCCTGCACTTCCCCGCAATGGAGGCTCTGCGGGAGGAGATCCTGAGCCGGGCCCTGGAAGGTGTGTGGGCGGGGGCCAAGGTGGCCTGAGGTCACCTGTCACTCCCCTGTTCTCTGCCCCCAACTCCCAGCTGTTCAGGACCCCTCGGCCCTGTCTCCAATGCTCTCCAGTCCACAAGGATTCAGGCATCTCCGAGTGGACAGGACTCCTCCCTGTGGGCCCTCAGCCAGTGACCGCTGCAGCAAGGGTGGTGGTTCCCCACGTGTCGCCCCTTCCCTGCCCCTAAAGTCCCGTTCCAATTCCTGGGGGGCTGATTTTAGGGGAGTCAGGGGTCTGTCAGTCCCAGGAGGGAAACAGCCGCTGCTGTCACCAAACAGTTGTGTGTCTGGTCCTGCCGGGCGAATCCCCGAGCTGGGCGACTCAGCCCCTATGAGATGGAGCCCTCTGGCCTCTCTGGCCCCTGCTCCTGGCCGGAGCCTCCTTTAGCCTCTGCAGCGCGGCCTTGGGCTGCTCTGCGTGGTGTGACCCGACTCGGGCCTGTCTCCCCAGTGTCCCCACCACGCTGCCTGGTCCTGGAGTGCACCCATGTCTGCAGCATTGACTACACCGTGGTGCTGGGGCTTGGTGAGCTCCTCGAGGACTTCCACAAGCAGGGCGTTGCCCTGGCCTTCGTGGGTCTGCAGGTGGGTGCGCGCTGGGCTGCCTTGGGGTCATTCCTGTGCCCCCTACTGTGGTGAATGTGACGTCTCTGGGATGCTGCTGGATGGCCCCTCTGCCGGCGCTGGCTCTGCCTCTGACTTAAAAGGTTCCCATCCCCATCTGACCGTCCTCATCCCTCCCTGTGGAATGGGGAGTGGTGGCCCCCAGCCCTCTGAGGGGTCACATTATGGCTTCATTTCCCTGGTGGTCACTGCCACACTGTCCTCAGTGCTGGGGACACACAAGTGAATGAGGGTCAGTCCCTGCCCCTGCTCTCAGGGGAATTATGTTTTAGGAAACAAAGACAGGGAAGGCCAGGCATGGTCGCTCACGCCTGTACTCCCAGCACTTTGGGGGGCTGAGGCAGGTGGATCACCTGAGGTCAGGAGTTCGAGACCAGCCTGGCCAACATGGTGAAACCCCATGTCTACACCCTGGTGTGGAGGTGACGCTGTAGCTTCCTGGGAGGCTCTGAGATTTCGTGTCCACCAGGCTGCCTACCTGTGTGCTGCAGAGCAACATCCCTGCCCTGACTAAAGTCTGTCTGTCCCTCAGGTCCCTGTTCTCCGTGTCCTGCTGTCTGCTGACCTGAAGGGGTTCCAGTACTTCTCCACCATGGAAGAAGCAGGTGGGTGCAGTCAGACATCCTGCAGCTTTGGTGATTTTGCAAAAATCCTAAATGCTTATTGCAAAAAATACAGGAAACTGGCTGGGTGCGGGGGTTCACGCCTGTAATCCCAGCACTTTGGGAGGCCAAGGTGGGCGGATCATCTGAGGTCAGGAGTTCGAGACCAGCCTGGCCAACATGATGAAACCTCGTCTCTACTAAAAATACAAAAATTAACTGGGCCTCATGGTGGGTGCCTGTAATCCCAGCTATTCGGAAGGCCAAGGCAGGAGAATCGTTTGAACCCAGGAGGTGGAGATCACAGTGAGCTGAGATTGTCCCACTGCATTCCAGCCTGGGTCAGAGAGCGAGACTCTGTCTCAAAAAAAGAATAACAACAATAGAAAAAACAGAAAACCACCTCCACTCCAGGCTACTTCGGTGGTCACTCCAGACTCCTCCCCTAAACATGCACATGTACCTGTCTGTCACTACGAGGATATATGTTTGCAGTTTTACATAAGTGGGATAGTTTCACACTGGTGCTCTGCGACACACATTTTTCATACAGAAGGTTGGAAGCATTTGCTTCCAGCTGGGAGTCCACAGCCCAAGGGATCAGGAAACAGTAGGATCAGGTCAGGAGATCAGAAGCCCTGGGTCAGGAGGGACAGGAGGGACAGGAGCGGGCTGTGCGCTGATCCCTGAGAGCAATGGGAGGGGGTCTGAGCAACAGCAGGTGTCAGAGGATGGGGCAGAGACGCAGAGTGCCCACCCCGGCCACACAGCAAGGTCCAGAGGGTCCCAGGCCCCAGTGCTGGGTTCTTCCTCTTCCAGTGAGGTCACAGCTAACGCAGGGTCAGCTCCGTGAGAGGGAGAGGTGGCGGATGTCATCGTGGCTTCCTTGGCTCAATATGACTTCAGGGAGATTCGCCCATGTTGTTGCAGAAGCAGCTCAGATGCAGTGCATTGGGGATGGATAAGCCAGCTGTGGCCTGGCTGTGGGGTGGGAGGGGACCCTGAGCAGTAAGAAAGGGCCGTGAATCACCTGGAAAATACACTTACAGAGACTCAGGAGCGACCCCCACAGAGTTAGCGATGCTGGCCTGAGTGGCACACAGCTCCCTCCTGTGCGCCTTCCAGGACCCTGAAAACCCCCTTCTGTGAACTGACCCATCCTCACCTCTGAGCTTTTAGTGCTTGAAAAACGTCTTATATTTTCTGCAGAGAAATACCTGAGGCCTGAGCCGGGGACCCAGCCCTACAACACCAGAGAAGACTCCATTCCAGAACACAAGATCGCCCTGCTGCAGGCATAGCGGGGCCACCGTGGGCTTCCACAGTTTGCAGGGTGTTCTGGAAGGTTCTTGTCACTGTGATTAGATGCTGGATGCCACCTGATAGACATGCTGGCCTGGCTGAGAAACCGCTGAGCAGGTGACCCCGGGGAGGAGAAGGAAGCCGGGCCTGGAGGTCCATGGGGGACTCACCGGCTTCCTGTGGGTTGACTGAAAAATGACCTTGCCGCTGTTCCCTGGCATGACCCTCTTTGCAAGAGTGGTTTGGAGAGTCTTCTAGAATGACCGACAGAGCGAGGAAGCAGGGACCAGGGGTTTCTGGCCTGGGCTGGGAGAAGTGTCAGGGCGGGGCAGGCAGGAGTCTGGGAGGCGGGAGGGACAGGACGGCCCAGATACTCCTCGTGGTGGTGGCCTCTGTGCTCTCCGAGAGAAAACCAAGGTGTGTCAAAGGGCATAAAGTAAATAATTTACTGTTTTCTAAATGGGAAAAGTGATGGCTTTGGTGATTTTGTAAAAATCATAAATGCTTGTTGTAAAAAATGTGGGAAATCCCCCCACGCCCTCCCAACCCTGTCCACTTGGGTGGTCACTCCAGACCCCTTCCCGACACTAGCATCTGCACCTCTCCGTCAGCATGTGGGTGTGTGCTCACAGTTTTACATAAATGAGATCATTTCATACTTGGTGCTCTGTAACCCACATTTTTCATGCAGTCATTTGCAATGAATTATTTATTGTGATAATAAATAGCATTAGAATCCCTGATTTTTTAGTGTCTGCATGGTATATGGGTCTATATGTGCACCATAATTGACCTAATGGGCCCTCTGTTCAGTGCATGCATGGGTTAGGGACGGGATCATGCCCCCTCAAGATGCGTAGTCGAGGCTCTAGCCCTCTATGTGACTGTGTTTGGATGCAGGGGGATTGGGGGTAACCAGGGTTTACTGAAGGTCATAAAGGTGGGCCCTGTACCAATGGCTTTAGTGTCCCTGTGAGAAGAGACGCCAGAGAGCTTGCTCTGTCCCCTCACACCCCGGGGAACACCATGAGAGGACACTGCCAGAATAAGGCCACACGTCTGCCAGGAAGCAGGGTCTCATGAGGACCCTGGCCTCCAGAACTGGGAGAAAATGAATTCCTGTGGCTTACACCCCGCAGTCTGGGATAGTTTATCACGGCAGCCTGACGAGACCAGGACTGACTGTGCATTTCTTTTTTTGTGAATGCTTTGATTACATCTGAGGGTAAATCCCTGGAGCCTGTGGCAGCCTCGGAGGTGTGTTCTCCCTGCACGTTCTTCAAGAAGAATGTGCACTGCCCTGCGGAGCCGTGTTCTCCCGGCCAGCATCAGCGCAGCACAGGGAGGGCCTGGAATCAGGGCTGCTGGCTGCAAGGCTTCCCAGTAGACACTGGAGCGTCCTCCATCCACATGACTCCTCCGGGTCCCTTGCCTCCCATTTTCCTTCCTTCATTCCCTTCCTTCCTCTTTGTCTCCTTCCCTCCCTTTCTCCCTTCCTTTTCTTTCTTCCTTCCTTCTTTCCTTCTTTTTCTTTCTCCCATCCTTTCCTTTTTTTTCTTCCCTTTCTGCCTTTCTTCCTTCCTCCCTCCCTGTCTTCTCACTGTGCTGCCCAGGCTGGTCTTGAACTCCTGGCTCAAGCAATCCTCTTGCTTCAACCTTTCCTGTGGCTGGGACCACAGATGCATGCCACCACACCAGGCTAATTTGTTAAGTTTTTTGTAGAGGCAGGGCCTCACTTTGTTTCCCAAGCTGATCTCAAACTCCAGAGCTCAAGCAATCCTCTGGGTTCAGCCTCCCAGAGTGCTGCAGTTAAGGTGTGAGCCACCATGCCTGGCCCTCTCTGACCCACAAGTGAACCCCTACCCTCCAGTCCATGTCCTTTCTGAGCTCAGGCAGCTTCTCTTTCTACATAAAGTGAACCTGTCCCAAAGCCCTGCTCACTGGGCCCCCTGCCCAGGCTTGTAAGGGCAGCAGTCCATGTGTGGCTTGCACCCACATACCAAGTGCATCCATGCTTTAACCTAGACGTGGTTCCCTCACAGGGATGGTGAAGGGAAACAGATTCACTGTGGCGGGCACCAGGCACTATCAGTTTCATAAATCTGCACACAACCTGTGACTCAGCAGTTATGCTTCTCAGAATCTACTCAAACATGCTGGAGTCAGTCTTCTGGGAAGCAGGCACAAGGATGTCTATGACAGCCTGGTTAGTACTTTTAAGAAGTGGGAAGAAACCTGAGTGTCTCAATTTAATAATGTCTTGACTGTAGGGCACTCGAATAATGCCGTGGAATATTGTGCAGCAGTTAAAAGAAATGAGATGAAAGCTGGGTGCGGCAGTTTACGCCTGTAATCCCAGCAATTTGGGAGGCCGAGGCTGGTGATCACTTAAGGTAAGGAGTTTGAGACCAGCCTGGCCAACATGATAAAACTCTGTCTCAAGTAAAAATACAAAAATTAGCTTGCCTCTGTGACAGAGTAAGACTCTGTCTCAAAAAAAGAGAAAGGTGAAGCTTTTTAATTTTTATTTATTTTTTTGAGACGGAGTCTTGCTCTGTCACCAGGCTGGAGGGCAGTGGTGCGATCTCAGCTCATTGCAACCTCCGCCTCCCAGGTTCAAGTGATTCTTCTGCCTCAGCCTCCTAAGTAGCTGGGACTACAGGTGTGTGCCACCACAGCCGGCTAATTTTTTGTATTTTAGTAGAGACCGGGTTTCACGATGTTGGCCAGGATGTTCCTTGATCTCCTGACTTCATGATCTGCCTGCCTCGGCCTTCCAAAGTGCTGAGATTACAGGCATGAGTCACCATGCCCAGCTGAAGCTTTAACTTGTAACACTCATTTTGGGGTGGGAAAAAACAAGTTGCAGAATAATACCCATCTTAAAATGCTATTTGAGTGAACACACGGACTCAACAATTCAATGATGTGTGCAAGTTTAGAAAAGCGTTCTGCCCTTTGAGAGGCTTGTAGTCCCAGCTACTCTGGAGGCTGAGGCAGGAGGATCGCTTGAGCCTGGGGGGTTGAGGCTGCAGGAGGCCATGATTGTGTCACTGCACTCCAGCCTGGGCAATAGAGTGAGACCCCGTCTCACAAAAAAAAAAAAAAAAATAGAGTTGTTGCAGATGTAATTGAGTTAAAATGAGGCATACTGGATTGGGTGGGCCCCTGATCTAGGATCAGACTGAGCCTAAACCTATGTAAGTGGTGACTTCTTGTTTTTGGTTTAGAGACAGGGTCTCACTCGTCCAGGCTGGATTGCAGTGGCTTGACCACTGCAGTCGGCTCCTTGGCTCAAGTGATCCTCCTGCCTCAGCCTCCCAAGCAGCGGGGACCACAGGCACGAGCCACCATGCAGAGCAAATTTTTAATTTTTTTTTTTTTTAAGATGGAGTCTTGCTCTGTGGCCCAAACTGGAGTGTAGTGGTTCGATCTTGGCTCACTGCAACCTCCGCGTCCCGGGCTCAAGAGTTTCTCCATTCATACATTTTCCACCTTGGGCACCCGTTCTCAGGACTCCCAAGGTCTGTGTTACAGGTCATTGCTGAAAAACGCGCACTTTGAATGAACAGACCTCCCAAACAGGTTTTGTGTGAGCAACGTGGCTGTTTATTCACCTGGGTGCAGGTGGCGGAGGATGAAAAGGGCATTAACAAAGGGTAGTGGGATAGGAGTTGGTTTTATAGGTTTGGGTAGTTTTTTTGGGGGTGGGGGTGTTGCAGAGTAAATTCAGTTACAGGGGTGGGGGTCAGGGGCAAGGAGTATGCTGACCACAAGTTCAGATACAATGACAGGGTTCGGTGAGAGGTACTTACATTATCATAAGAACAGTTAAGATGGCAGGCAGGGTTGGGTGAGGGGCTTGTCTGGGGAAGGTCCACTGGGCGATCAGGGACAATGGTGCCTTCAGGCAGGGGGTGGAAGACGTCTCGAGGCAAGCAGGACTTGACTTTCAGGCTCCAGGCTTGTGTATGCAGACCTGACAGTCATGGTCACTCATATTTGGCTCAGAATAGATCTCTCCAAATATTTTAGAGTTTGGCTCTTTTCATCAACATGTTTAACCCCTCCAGTCTGGGGTCCTATGTTTCGGCAGCCTGGCAAACACACATAGCATATGATATGTGGGAAGTTGTGTGCTGATAACAACCTCTCCCTGCAAGCTCCCTCCCCCTTTCTGCCACCTGGGATGGGGATGATTCTTTGGGTGCCCTCTGCAAGGTTCTCTGAACTGGCTGCACCATAGGCCATACCCTAGTCAAGCTGTGGTGACCCAGTGACTCACACATACACCACTGGATGGCCTCCGGGAGCCAGAAAGTCTGCGGTAAGAAGAATGGCTAGCTCCTGCAAAGCCCAATTAACTGACACAAAGCCTGTTTAGGGGGTCTTTTCATTCAGAGCACGCTTAACCCCCTCCAAAGCCATGGGGTGAAAATGGCAGAGCAGAGGAGGGCACCCTGCTGCGCAGCATTCCGGCCCAGCACTATTACTTGGACAAGAGGCAGAGCTTCAGGGGCTTAGTGTACCTGCTGCAGCAGCTGGTAGGGCCCTGCCAGGGGCAGACTGTGACCCCGGAGGCAGCACTGTCCCACAGAAAAATCATGCACGCCACCAATATGAGCCACGGAAGTCATTTAAACATTTCCACTAGTCATATTGAAAACATCAAAAGAAACAGTTGAAATTCACTGTCTCACTCACAAAGTCTCACTCTGTCGCCCAGGTTGGAGTGCAGTCCTGCAGTCAGGATTGGTGGAAGGGAAAAGTAGCTTTTAATTGGAGACTCAGCAAAGCGAGAAGATGCCCAACCAGCGTTCTAAACTATCACCTTGGCCGGGCACAGTGGCTCACACCTGTAATCCCAGCACTTTGGGAGGCTGAGCAGGGCGGATCACCTGAGGTCAAGCGTTTGAGACCAGCCTGGCCAAGATGGTGAACCCCAGTCTCTACTAAAAACACAAAAATTAGCTGGGTGTGGTGGCGGCCACCTGTAATCTCAGCCACTAGGGAGGCTGAGGCAAGAGAATCTCTTGAAGTGGGAGGTGGAGGTTGCAGTGAGCCAAGATCGCACCACTGCACTCCAGCCTGGGGTATAGAGTGAGACTCTGTCTCCAAAATAGAAATAAAAATATAAAGTGTCATCTTAAAATTAAAAATTTACCCTCAGGTTTTTGTCTGATAAGATGAGACAAATTTTTGAGATAAGATCTTGCTTAGTCATCCAGACTGGAGTGCAGAGGTTCCATCACGACTCACTGCAGCCTGGAGCTCCCTGGGCTCAAGCGATCCTCCTGCCTCGGCCTCTACAGGTGGGCCACCGGGTAATTTTTCAAAATGATTTTTTGTAGAGATGGGGTCTCCCTCTGTTGCCCAGGCTGCTATCAGGTTTTAGAGCCAGAGGGAGTGGGGAGGGGGCGGGATCCTGTCTTGTTCCCACCGTCCCTCAAGAGGGGTGGCTGGCAAGGATGTCGGACTAGTTGTTGGCGACCACCTCCCCCAAGCAGGAGGATTCTGCGGGGGATCCCGCCGGAAATCGTTTCAGGATGAGGCTCCCCTCTGGACTGCCACAGGGCAAGGCTTGGGCAGAGGGACGCAGTGAGCAGAGAGGGGCGGGATGAGGGGTGAGAGGGGAAGGTAGGAAAAGAGCGCGGGTGATCTTAAAACAGAGGTCCTTGGCTAAACCTTGAGCCTCAGATGGGGAAACTGAGGCATGGGGGATGGCGCGGGCCGAGGTGACCTCTCCATCATCAGTGACTGAGCGCCCCGCACAGGGCTGAGGGGTCTCTGGCGCCATGGGCTGAGGTGGTCCCTTAATCTGCAAAGGCCCCACGCGACGCGCTGGCGACCTCCTCGGCACCCGCCTGGCGTCCCCTGGGCCGCTCCCGGTCCCTGTCCGAGGTGCTGGGCGCTGGGGGGCTGGAGGGGAGGGGGCGTACCTGTCCCGCCCCACTCGGCTGCTCGCTCTGCCCGGCAGGAACCGGGGCCCCTCCCGCGCCCGCACCCGCGCGCAGCACCCGAGACGCCTCCCCGGGCTGGGGGCGCGGAGTCACTGGGAGGCGCCACCACCGGGAAATTCCGGCCACGCCTGCGCGGGTCTGGCGGGGGCGAGGGCGGGCCCAGGGCCCGGTGACCCGAGGGGCGACTGCGCGCGGCGGCCGGTGGCGGCGGCGAGCTCGGGGGGCGGCAGGTGCGAGCGGGCGGGGAGCAGGGGGCCCGTGGGCGGGCGGGCCGGGTCCCTGGGGAGCGGCGCCTGCGTCCGGATGCCCCTCCAGGCCGCCTCTTCCTGCCGGCTCCAAGTTTCGGTTTTGCCTCCTGGGCGCAGGGTCCAGCCCCGCCCCGTGGCGCCCTCGGACCCTGCTCCCCGGCTGCAGGCGGGACCCGGGTGGGGACCGGGCGGGGGCAGCGGGCATCCCTGGGGCCCCGGCGCCATCCCCGGAGCGCAGGACGCCCCCGATCCGCCCAGCCCGGGGCTCGGAGGAGCCTTTGCGCCCGGCGGTGCTGTCCCCGGGAAGTAGCCGGGGCGTGGGCGGGAAGTGGACGGGGACGGCCCGACCCGGGCCTGCAGCTCCGCCCGGGAATCCTGAGCCTGCACGAATGGCAACAACTGAAAAGTGAACTTGCAAAAAGAGACTCCTCACTGTTACGCGGGAGGCATCGCTGCCCCCGAACCGCACCACGCAGCGTCCTCCCGATTTGGCGAAAGTCGCCCGAGTGCGGGGCTCAAGGCCAGGGCGGGCGCCCCTCCCGGATGTCGCCTGCAAGCTGGAGGGCGGGGCCCTGGGGCAGTCCAGGGCCGCAAGGGAAGGAGCTGGTGGCGACCCTTCCCTGCCCCCACCTTGTTTACTTTGGTTGTGGTTGGGGGATGGGCTTTGATTTGAGCGGCAGTGTCTGTGAGTGGTGGGAAAATGGCAGAGAAAAGGCAGGAAGTGAATTGAATGCATCAGTGTTGGGTGCCTAGGGTGCTCTCTTGAGTCTTCCAACCCCTAGGGCAGCAGGTGGATCAATAAGATGCTTTCCGGGGCCGGGCCGGGCGCGGTGGCTCAGGCCTGTAATCCCAGCATTTTGGGAGGCCTAGGCGGCGGATCACCTGAGGTCTGGAGATCGTGACCAGCCTGGCCTATATGGTGAAACCCCATCTCTACTGTAAACACAAAAAATGAGCCAGGTGTGGTGTACACGCCTGTAATTCCACCTACTTGGGAGACTGAGGCCCGAGAATCAGTGGAACCTGGGAGGTGGAGGTTGCAGTGAGCTGAGATCATGCTACTGCCCTACAACCTGGGTGACAGCTTCTCAGAACTGCTCCTGAGTCTGCGATTTCTCTAAACGGCCATCTCAAAAGTTGCCACACAGTCTGTTTTGGAGTGGCGTAGATTAGTCTCCCACGCAGGTGAAGCCCGGGAGCGGCCACTCAGCACCTCCGTCCCTCCTTCAGGCCCTGCCTGCATGAGCTTACCCAGTGACACCGAGACCCAGTGGGAGGAGAGGACAGGGCCAACGCAGGGAGGGGCCTGAGTGTCCTCCCGGCTGCTGAAGGCAGCACTTAGCTGCTGCTCTGGCCACTGCCCCAGTGGAGTTTTTCAGTTCGAAGCCGGAAGAAGAAGGTGGTGGGTGGGCCAGTGTGCCTGCGGCTTCTTACCGGTAAGGAGAGCGTCTGCTCCTCCGCTGTTAGGTGGCCAAAAGCCCAAACACCATCTCCACTCTCACCCTGGAGGCCAGAAGTGACCCTGGAGGCCGGGGGTGCTGGCCTGAGTCTTGGCCTTGGTCTGGACTGGCTGTGACCATCACCTTGGTTTGCTGCCACCGCCACAGAGGCTGTTCTGAGGGCACGTGGTCAGGGCAGAGTGGGGTGCTTCGTGGACAGCAGCCCCTGCCCCCCCCCCCCCCCATTACTAGGAATCTGACTGCCAGTCCAGTAGCCCTTGGCCCTGGGGGCAGGTGCTGTAGTCTCCTTTAGAGGATGAGGAGGGCGAGGCACCAGGAGGCTGAGCGCCTTGCTCAGGGCAGGCTGTGGGACCCCACTGGACAGCATGTGGCTGCCCCATGCCTGCCTGGAGCATACCCTATCCCCACCCGGCCCAAACCACCTTGTCAGCAGCAGAGACGGTTCTAGGCTGGCTGAGTGAGGGACCAGGGCAGAGACTGTGAAAACTTGGAAGCCACTATGGGGGCAGCAGAGAGGGGGGAGGAGCCGGGCTTGGGATGTGCTTCTGTTGGGTTTCGATTGAGCAGGGGACCCGCTGGGCTGCTGTGATTTCCCTTTCCCAGAAAATGAAACTGAAGCTGTGGTCACGTGACAGGAGGCGTGGTATATAGCGGGCCGCCGGCAACTCCTGCTGTTCCTTCTGGATCTGCAGGTCACAGGCGCTGGTCTTGAGAGTCCCAGCAGGACGCATGGAGTGTCCTTCGTGCCAGCATGTCTCCACGGAGAAATCCCCCAGGTTCTGCAGCCAGTGCGGAGAGAGGCTGCCTCCTGCAGCCCCGGTAGCAGGTGAGGCCCGGGTGCTGGTGGGGGCTGGGCCGGTGGGGACCCCCGGAGGCATCTCACCTCCCTTCAAGGAAATGGAAATCCTAACCAGCAGGCAGCCCAGGTGGGGCCGAGGTCCTCTGTGGCAACGGAGCGCTCAAGAAGTTTTGTCGGGGCCTTTGCTAGAGGTTTCCTGCCTTTTGTAAAATTTCGGTTTCATTTCCTAGAGAGAACTCAGGGTTCCTCTTCCCCTTGGGAATGATGTGTTTTGGGCTGAGCTGAGGGCTTCATAGTGGGTTTCAGAGGCTGCCGAAGAGGAGCAGACTTCGAGGCTTTGCGGGGTGAGAGCTCTGCCAGGCGTTAGTTTGTGAGGGGCCTTGAGGGGGCCCCGGGACCTGCCCAGGCATCTCCCTGGCTCAGGAGGCCGGTGGAGAGACAGGAGTGAGGCAGTGTCGGGCGGGCCCATCTGGGTCCATCCTCAATTTTGTTGGCTTCTGGGGCCTCAGACTGGTTCCTCTCCTCAGGGGTTTTAGACACCAACCCTGTAATTAGCAGCCCCCAAGACTTTCAGCCTTTCTGTGTCCAAAGCCCAGCCCCACCTCCACTCATGAGTGCACCTCGTTCTTCCAGCTGCTTCTGCCTGACCCACCACACTTGAGCCCTCTCCTTCCTCAATGCAATGCAGACTACCCTGCTGGTCTCCCCACCTCCACAGGGTCCTCCCGCTTATGCTCAGCACAGCAGACAAACCACAGACCCCCTTCCCAGACCACGCCCCCCACGCTGTAACTCAGGACAAGCAGGAGTCTTTGTGGTGGCCACAAGGTTCTACATAGACGGCTGCCCACCCCATTCCTCCTGCTCCCTCTCCTGTCCCAGAGCCCACTGCCTCCTGGCTCTTCCTGGACGGACACATTAGGTGTACTTCAACCACAGGGCCTTTGCACCATCCTTCCCCAGAGGGTGGCCCAGCCCGCCCCCCCCACCCCCTACTTTCCGTCTTTGCTCAGCTGCTTGCTGTGGGGCCTCCAATGTTGCCCTTCAAGTTTAGGGGTCAGGTTGTGAGCACCAGTCCTTATATGTTATTTTTTTTTTTTTGAGAGGGAGATTTTGGCTTTTTTTTTTTTTTGAGACAGAGTTTCGCTCTTTTTGCCCAGGCTGCAGTGAAATGGCACGATCTCAGCTCACCACAACCTCCACCTCCCAGGTTCAAGCCATTCTCCTGCCTCAGCCTCCCGAGTAGCTGAGATTACAGGCGCGTGCCACCACGCCTGGCTAATTTTTGTATTTTTAGTAGAGACTGAGTTTCACCATGATTGATCAGGCTGGTCTCGAACTCCTGACCTCGTGATCTACCTGCCTTGGCCTCCCAAAGTTCTGGGATTACAGGCATGAGCCACTGTGCCTGGCCGAGTTTTTGGCTTTTGTTGCCTAGGCTGGAGTGCAATGGCACAGTCGTGGTTCACTGCAACGTCTGCCTCCCGGGTTGAAGCGATTCTCCTGCCTCAGCCTCCAAGTACCTGGGATTACAGATGTGCATCACCACACCTGGCTCATTATTGTAGTTTTAGTAGAGACGGAGTTTCGCCATGTTGGCCAGGCTGATCTCAAACTCCTGACCTCAGGTGATTTACCTGCCTCGGCTTCCCAAAGTGCTGAGATTATAGGCATGTCGCCGCGCCCAGCCTAAGGGCTCTACTTCTATTAATAATAGTACAGAGAGCACTGGTATTTCACAGCATGAACTGTTTATAGAGGCATGCAAAGCAAATGCACTTGAGACTCCTAATTCACCACTTGTAAGAGGCCAGGAATTTAGTGTCTCTGTGTGTGATGCTTTTGAACATGTATCGAAAACCGAGAAATAGAATGATGCTGTTGCATCGCTCCCAGCAGCACTGAGAAAGTGGGGAAAAGAATGAGCTCAGGGATTCAGTGTCTGGGCTGCAGCTCTGCATAAACGATCTGAGAGTTTCTTGGTGTGCCCTGGGTCAGACTCTTCTCTCCTGTAGCCACAGGGTTGAAATTGTAGGCAATGGAGCACAGCTCTCATGTGATTGGCTGAGTTACAACGAAGGCTGAGCTCTCAGCATGCTGGGTGTCTTCTGTGAAAGTCGGGGCATCTGGGTCAGATGCCGTGGTTCACACCTATAACACCAGCATTTTTGGAGGCTGAGGTAGGAGCACCACTTGAGCCCAGGAGTTTGAGACCAGCCTGGGCAATGTAGAAAGACTCTATCTCTACATAAAAAGGAAAAAAAGGGAGGACATTGGGTGGCAAAGGATGGGATCATTCAAGTTGGGATAGGGACACGGGAAGACGCTGGCCAGGCTGGAGACATTGGGGTCTCAAATGACAGAACGCTGGGTCAGGTTGAGTTTACGAGTGTGGCCACTAGCAGAGATTGTGCATTTAGTGCTGCAGCTGGTGGCGGTAGGAAGGGCTCTGACGCTTTGGTTGGCTGAAACATGGACCAAAAGGTGGCGACCTTGCCAGGCATGGCGGCTTACGCCTGTAATCCCAGCACTTTGGGAGGCTGAGGTGGGTAGATCGCTTGAGCCCAGGAGTTCAAGACTAGCCTGGCCAACATGGTGAAGCCCCATCTCTACAAAATAAAAATAAGAAAAAACAAGAAATAGTCAGAGCAGGAGGATCACTTAAGCCTGGGAAGTTGAGGCTGCAGTAAGCCATGATTGTCCCACCACACTCCAGCCTGGGTGATAGAGTGAGACCCTGTCTCAAAACAAGGAAAGAAAAACAAAGCCTTACCGTGGCCTCTAAGTGCTCAAGTGAAAAGAAGAGTCTCATGCCTCTCACTTTTTTTTCAATTTTATTTCATTGTTTTGAGACAGACTCTTTCCCTGTCACCCAGGCTCACTGCGCCACCTCAGCTCACTGCAACCTCCACCTCCTGGGTCAAGCAATGTTCCTGCCTCAGCCTCCCAAGTAGCTGGGATTACAGGCATGCTGCACCACCCTCAGTTAATTTGGAGGTTGCAGTGAGTCGAGATCACGCTGCTGCACTTCAGCCTGGCAGCAGAGCAAGACTCTGTCTCAAAAAAAAAGTGCTACTCCAGTGAACACAAATGATTAGAGTGAAACAGCCTTATCGCTGATATGGAGGGAGTTTGAGAGGTCTGGAGAGATCAAACCAGCCACAGCATTCCCTTAAGCCACAGCCTAATCCACAGCAAAGCCCTAACTCTTCAATTCTGTGCAGGCTGACAGAGTTGAGGAAGCTGCAGAGAAGAGTTTGAAGCTAGCAGAGATTGGTTCATGAGATTTTAGGAAAGCAGTCATCTTCATGACATAAAGCACAAGGTGACGCCGCGGGTGCTGGTGGCGAGGCTACAGTAAGTTCTCCATAAGATCTGGCTAAGGTCATTGATGGAGGTGGTTCTACTCAACAGCAGATTTTCTTTTTTCTTTGTCTCTCTTTCTTTCTTTCTTCCTTTTTTTTTTTTTTTTTTTTTTTAGACGGAGTCTTGCTATTTCGCCCAGGCTGGAGTGCAGTGGTGCGATCTCAGCTCACTGCCACCTCCACCTGCCAGGTTCAAGCGATTCTCCTGCCTCAGCCTCCCAAGTAGCTGGGACTACAGGTGTCTGCCACCACACCTGGCTAATTTTTTTGTATTTTTAGTAGAGACGGGGTTTCACCATGTTAGCCAGGATGGTCTTGATCTCCTGACCTCGTGATCCGCCTGCCTTGGCTTCCCAAAGTGCTGGGATTACAGGCATGAGCCACCGCACCTGGCAAACAGCAGATTTTCAATGCAGAGGAAGCAGCATTGTATTGAATGAAGATGGCATTGTTATATTTAGGGTGAGATAGAGAGACCAACACCAAGACAAAAGTATGCCAAATAGTAGGGTCTTTATTGCCGGCGACCACGGAGGACTCACATCTTTCCAATCCGTGGCCCCCAGCTAAGGGTGAGCAGGGTTTTTAAACTAAAAGAACTTCCGGGAACTGGGAGCTGGGGATTTTTGCAAGCAAGCAGTTTGTACAGAAGCTAAGGCCAGCAGTTAGAAGCAGAGGGAATTCTCAGGGTCAGTGCGACCCTGAGCGGCTTGTTTTTGAACTCCATCGAGATGATGGCTGATGGCTGCACCTGGTGTTAGCCTAAGTAACTGTTTTTCCTTGTTATGCAGCCTGTTAGCCTGGGAAGCCATTTTCCCAGCCGCATCTTCCTTGCCGTATCACAGCATCTAGAACTTTCATAGCTAGAGAGAAGCAGTCAATGCCTGGCTTCAGAGCTTCAAAGCACAGGCTGACTGTCTTGGTAGGGGCTAATGGAACTGATGACTTAAAGTTGAGAGGCCATTTACCATTTAGAAAGTTCTAGGGCCCTTAAGAATGATGCCAATTCTGACAGGGCATGGTGACTGTGAATGACCTTGGTACATTAAGACCAGGGGTATTGGCTGGGCACGGTGGCTCACGCCTGTAATCTCAACACTTTGGGAGGCCGAGGCAGGTGAATCACCTGAGGTCAGGAGTTCAAGACCGCCATTGCACACCAGATGGGGTGACAGAGCGAGACTCTGTCTTAAGAAAAAAAAAAGGGGGCACTGGGTGCAATGGTTCATGCCTGTAATCCCAGCACTTTGCGTGGCCGAGGCAGGTGGATCGTGAGGTTAGGAGTTCAAGACCAGCTTGGCCAATATGGTGAAATCCAATTTCTGCTAAAAATACAAAAATTAGCCGGTCGTGGTGGCAGGCACCTGTAATCCCTGCTACTTGAGAGGCTGAGGCAGGGATTTGCGAGCACCCGGCAGGTAGAGGTTACAGTGAGCAGAGATAGGGTCACTGCACTCTGGCCTGGGTGACAGACCGGGACTCTGTCTGAAAAAAAAATTATGTCAGATCTGCTCTGCCTGTGCTCTTGACATGGAACAGCAAAGCCTGGGTGATAGCGCGTGTTTACAGTGTGGCTCACTGAATATTGTTAAAGTCTCTTTTATATTCTTTTAAAAATTAACGCATAATAATTGTGCATATTTATGAGATATGTAGTGATGTTTTGATACGTGTAATGTACAGTGATCAGGGTAATTAGCATATCAGTCGTCTGGAACAGTGATCATTTGTCTGTGTTAGGAACATTCAGTATTCTTCTAGCTATTTGAAATTATGTAATACATTATTGCTAACTGTAGGCATCTGCAGGGCTGTAGAGCACTAGAATGCATTCCTCCCATCCAGCCGGAGTTTCCTATCCTTTAACAAATGTCTCCCTGTCCCCACAGCTGTCCCCACAACTGTCCCCCTGCCCTTCCCAGCCTCTAGTATACTCTGTTCTGCTTTTTGCTTCTATGAGATCAACTTCTTTTCAGCTTCCCTATGAGTGAGAACATGCAGGGTTGAACTTTCTGTTCCTGGCTTATTTCACTTAACATAATGATCTCCAGTTCCACCCCTATTGCTGTGAATGATGGGATTTATTTTCTTTTCTTTTTTTTTTTTTTGAGACAGGGTCTTGCTCTGTCTCCCAGGCTGGAGTGCAGTAGCTGGTCCTTGGCTCACTGCAACCTCCGCCTACTGGGTTCAAGCGATTCTCCTGCCTCAGCCTCCCAAGTAGCCGGGATTACAGGTGTGCGCCACCATACCTGGCTAGTTTTTGTCTTTTTTAGTAGAGACAGGGTTTCTCCATGTTGGCCAGGCTGGTCTTGAACTCCTGACCTCAAGTGATCTGCCTGCCTCTGCCTCCCAAAGTGCTGGGGTTATAGGCATGAACCATTGCACCTGGCCGATTTTCATTCTTTTTTAGGGATGAATAGTATTCCATTATGTATATGTACCACATTTTCTTCATCATCTGTTGTTGGATAGTCAGGTGGATTCCATACAGTGAACGTGGGAATGCACACGTCCTTTTGATATACTGATTTTCTTTTCTTTATATAAATGCCCAGTAGGGAGATTGCTGGATCATATGGTAGTTCTAGTTGTAGTTTTTTGTTTTTTGTTTTTTTTTTTGAGATGGAATCTCACTCTGTCACCCAGGCTAGAGTGCAGTGGCGTGATCTTGGCCCACTGCAACCTCTGCTTCCTGGGTTCAAGTGTTTCTCCTGCCTCAGCCTCCCGAGTAGCTGGGACTACAGGTATGCACCACTGTGCCCAGCTAATTTTTGTATTATTTTTTAGAGATGGAGTTTCACCACGTTGGCCAGGCTGATCTGGAACTCCTGAGCTTGTGATCTGCCCACCTTGGCCTCCCGAAGCGCTGAGATTACAGGCATGAGCCACCACTGCCGCCCCCTCTTTGTAGTTCTTTGAGGAACCTCTGTATTATTTTCTATAGTGGCCGTATTAGTTTACATTCCCACCAAGTGTTTGAATTCCCTTTTCTCCACACCCTCACCAGTATTTATTACTATTTTTTGTTTTGATAGCCATTCTAACTGGGGTGAAATGAGACCTCATTGTGGTTTTGATTTGCATTTCCCTAATGATTAGTGATTTTTTTCGTTTATTTCTTGGCCACATGTATGTCTTCTTTTGAGAAATTTCTGCTCAGGGCTGCGTGTGGTGGTCCACACCTGTAATCCCAGCACTTGGGGAGGCTGATTCTCCTAATACATCCTCTCTCATCCATTCGTTTGTCTGTCCAGCCATCTATCCATCCATTTATTATCTGTCTATCAATTATCCATCTATCCATCTGTCCATCCTTCCACCATCCATCCATCTTATCTATCTATCCTATCTATCTATCCATCTATCTATAAGTCTGTATAGGGTTCTCCAGAGGGAAAGAACTAATAGGATATATGTCTATCTGAAAGGGAGTTTATTATGGAGAATTGGCTCACACGATCACAAGGTGCAGTCCATGGTAGGCCATCTGCAAGCTGGGAAAGAAAGAAGCCAATAGTTGCTCAGTCTGAGTCCAAAAGCCTCAAAAGCAGGGAAGCCGACAGTGCAGCCTTCAGTCTGAGGCTGAAGACCTGCAATCCCCCTGGCAAACCACTGGCATAAATCCAAGAGTCCAAAGGCCAAAGAACCTGGAGTCTGATGTCCAAGGGCAGGAGGAACATGAGGAAGCATCCAGCATAGGAGGAAGATGAAAGCCTTCTTCCCTGGCCAGCTTACCCAGGGAAACAGTCAGCTTAGGAGGAAGATGAAAGCCTTACCCTGTGAAGACTCAGCAAGCCAGCCTCCCCCACCTTCCGCCTGCTTTATTCCAGCCATGCTGGGAGCTGACAGGATGGTGCCCACCCACATGGAGCAGAGGGTCTTCCTCTCCCAGTCCATGGACTCAAATGTCAAGCTCCTCTGACAACACCCTCACAGACACACCCAGAACCATACTTGACCAGCTATCTAGGCATCCTTCAGCCCAATAAAGTTGACACTCAATATTCACCATCACACCATCTGTCCATCCATCTACCCTGTCTGTCTACTTATCCATCTGTCTATCTGTCTATCATCTATCCATCCATTCATCCATCCATCCATCCATTTTATCTATCCATCCATCTACCCTAGCTATCTGTCTACTTATCCATCTGTCTGTCTGTCTATCTATCATCTATCCATCCATTCATCCATCCATCCATTTTATCTATCCATCCATCTACCCTATTTATCAATCTATCATCTATCCATCCATTCAGCCATCCATCCATTTTTTCTATCCATACATCTACCCTCGCTATCTATCCACATGTCCATCTATCTTTCTATCATCTATCATCTATCCATCCATTCATCCATCCATCCATTTTATCCATCCATCTACCCTAGCTATCTATCCACCTGTCCATCTATCTGTCTATCATCTATCATCTATCCATCCATCCATCCATCCATCCATTTTATCTATCCATCCATCTACCCTAGCCGTCTACTTATCCATCTATCATCGATCCATCCATTCACCCATCCATCCATTTTATCTATCCATCCATCTACCCTAGCTAGCTATCCACCTATCCATCTATCTATCTATCATCTATCATCTATCCATCCATTTTATCCATCCATCTATACTATCTGTTCATCTATCCTGTCCTTTTATCTAGCTTATCTACTCATCCTTCCATCCATTCTGTGTATGTATGTATCTATCTATATACATTCTATCTATTCATCCTATCTATCCTACCATCCTATCTATCTGTCCTATCCATCCATCCATCCATCCATCCATCCGTCTACCTATCTACCTGCCGACCTACCCACCTACATATCCTATTGCTTTTGCTCTCTGGATAACCCTGTTCTATACAAGTGCCTGTGCATATTTAATGAGTTAACATGTAAACTGTTTAGGAAGTGCTAGTTAAGTACGTCTCTTATTTCTGAATCCAGCTACTTCTTTTTTTTAGATGTAGTCTCTCTCTGTAGTCCAGGCTGGAGTGCAATGGTGCAATCTTGGCTCACTGCAACCTGTGCCTCCCGGGTCCTGGTTCAGTCATTTCTCTTACCTCAGCCTCCCAAGTAGCTGGGATTACAGGCACGAGCCACCATGCTCCGCTAATTTTCGTATTTTTTAGTAGAGATGAGGTTTTACCATGTTGGCCAGGCTGGTCTTGAACTTCTGACCTCGTGATCCACCCACCTTGGCCTCCCAAAGTGCTGGTTTTACAGGCGTGAGCCATTGCGCCTGGCCTTTTTTTTTTTTTTTTTTTTTTTGAGATGGAGTCTAGCTCTGTCTCCCAGGCTGGAGTGCGGTGGCACGATCTTGGCTCACTGCAACCTCCGCCTCCTGGGGTCAAGTAATTCTCCTGCCTCAGCCTCTACCGAGTAGCTGGGATTATAGGTGCCTGCCACCACACCCAGGTCCCTGCCTCCTAGACTTCTACTCACATTCTCTCTGGCATTCAGAATGATTGATCTTTTTTTCTTTTTTTTTTTTCTGAGACAGTCTCACTCTGTCGCCAGGCTGGAGTGGAGTGGCCCAATTTCGGCTCACTGCAACCTCTGCCTCCCAGGTTCAAGAGATTCTCCTGCCTCAGCCTCCCGAGTAGCTGGGATTATAGGTGCACACCACCATGCTCAGCTAAATTTTGTATTTTTAGTAGAGAGGAGGTTTCACCATGTTGGCCAGGATGGTCTCAATCTCTTGACCTGGTGATCTGCCTGCCTTGGCCTCCCAAAGTGCTGGGGTTACAGGCGTGAGCCACTGCGCCCGGCCTTGATCTTGTTAATCTGTGCCAGTTGTTGGGTGGAAATGGCATTGCAGGGGTGTCATTCTGATTTCCTTGATCAGCAGGCATGCCAGGCATCTCTTGGGAAGTTAAGAGACCACTTGTATGTGTATTTCCTTGAACAGCCCATCTTTCTTCAGGGAAGCTCATTTGGTTTTGGTTGGTACTTGTGGTTGTTGGGACTGTTTATACTGGGCACAGCCTGAAACCCCTCTCTCCTGGGCTTGCTCTGCAAGAGAAACGTGCTGGGCCACCTCTGCTCAACTCCAGGCTTGAGGGGTCCAAGTGTACTAGAGCGCTGCTCCATTTCTCTGGTCCTGATGGCTCTGACCATCTCCACTGCCCGCTTGGTCTACAGGTGGAGGAAAACAGACAGTGGTTTCCCAGCACCGTCTGATGGTCTTTCCAGAATGCATTGAGTGGCAGAAACTCCAGTAAGGGTCCAGAAGTATGGATACTTCCATACTTCTTGCTAATTGGCCCTACCCTTAGTCAATCACTGGTACCAGGGTAAATATCAGGTCCTGATTGGATTAAGCTAGTCAGGGCCTGCCCCTGGTGGGTGGGCAGGCTGGTGGGAGGAGCAGGTTCAGAATCCCTGGTGTAGGTGAAATACCAGCTCTCAGAGGATGGGCCTTGGATTCCCGGTTGCAGACCTTCTCCAGCTCTGACTTTCTGGCTGTGATGTTTCATGTGTGTGTATGTATGTAGATGTTTAGAGTATTTGTTAGCAATTTTGAGTCCTGCTAACGAACTTCATTAATTCTTGAGCTCTTGGATGCACCAACACTGGGCTCTCAAAGGGAAAAGGGCTGTGTGGTCCCTGCCCTCCAGGTCTCAGAGGAGGGGAGGGCGGTGACGAAACTGGGTGATAGAAATGGGTGTGGGGAGGAAGTGCCCAGAGCAGGGCTGCACCTGGGGCAGGCCTGGGGCCTTAAGAAGGGTCTGTGGGGATCAGGCTCAGAGAAGATTCTGTACAGAAATGCAGGCTTGGCCTGGCACCATCTTGAGTGTTGTCAGGGAGTGGTGGGGTCATCAAGACCCAGGATTGAAAACTGGGACTCCTTGAGGGGGCGTGTTAGTCCATTTCTGTTGCCATAAAAGAACACCTGAGCCTGGGTAATTGAAAAAGAAAAAAGGTTTATTTAGCTCATGGTTCTGCAGACAGAGAAGTTCCAGGGCCTGGGCCTGGCTTCTGGCGAGGGCTTTTGTGCCACATCACAACGTGGCAGAGTAGGCCGATGGGGATGCTGACAGGTGTGAAAGATGAAGCCCGAGGGGCATCCTGGCTTCTTAATAACCCACTGTGGTGGACGCTGATCCATTTCCGGGAGCAGTGGTCCAGTCTCTCGAGAGTGAGACTCTACCACCAAGAACAGCACCGGGCCATTCGTCAGGGATTTGCCCACATGACCCACAACTCCTCGCACCGGCCCTGCCTCCCAGCACTGGCACTTTGGGGATCAGACGTCAAAACGAGTTTTGGTGGAGGCGGACAATGCACGTCCACACTACGGCTGAGGCTGGCGTGAGGTCGGGGCCGGCAGAGCGGGTGCTCGGTGCTGTCTGCGTGGCAGCTCTGCATGGGTGAGCATCTTACTGCCAGGACAACGGAAGCCGTGGGAGACCCTTGGGCCGCCGCTGGGAGAGAGCCCACCCTGGGGAAGACAGGAGGAAGTTGGCGCTAGGGGAGGAAAGCGTAACAGGCTGTTTAGAGGTGCTCGAACTGTGGTGATAGCCCAGTACAGCACCAGGTGAATCCACTGATCTGGACTGAGGGAGGGAGGGGCTGGGTGCTCGGACTGGGCGGTCTCTGTCTGATTCACCCTTGTTGTGCTGAGGCTGGGGTCCCTGGCTCCCTCCTACCCACCTGGAGCAGAACCCCTACCCTGCTCAGGTCAGCAGGCCCAATGTAGGACCTCGGAGGCAGAACAGGGTGAATCTCTCAGCACACCCTCGGGGAGGATGCCAGGTTTTCCTCCCTAACACTCCCGTACTTCTCTCTGAGATTTGATCCTTCCTTTGTCTGCCGTTACAGATTCTGAGAACAATAACTCCACGGTGGCGCCGGCCCCGGAGGGAGAGATGGAGTGTGGACAGGAGCTGAAGGAGGAAGGGAGCCCCTGCTTGTCCCTGGGCTCAGACGGTTGGCAAGATATCCCAGACGAGCCCTGTTCTGATGCCTCCTGGACTGTCCAAAGAGTGAGTGCATTGCCCCTGGCTCCCCGGCTCCCCCCTGCTCACTCTGCCCAGGATAATCTCACTGCACAGCTGCCCAGCTGGCCCCGAAGATGCCACCATGTCTCAGCCCATTGAACCTGCCCACAGGGCTGCAGCAGAGCTGCCTTTCTGCACCCGATTTGGCTCTGGCAGGAGTCTGTGGGTTCCACACCTCTTGGGGCCTCTGCCTTCCCTTTTTTTTTCTTTTATTGAGACAGATATGAGACAGAGTTTCACTTTTGTTGCCCAGGCTGAAGTACAATGGCTTGATCTCGGCTCCTGGCAGCCTCCACCTTTGGGGTTCAAGCAATTCTCCTGCCTCAGCCTCCCAAGTAGCTGGGACTACAGGCATGCACCACCGCACCCGACTAATTTTTTGTATTTAGTAGAGGCAGGGTTTCACCATGTTGGCCAGGCTGGTCCTGAACTCCTGACCTCAGGTGATCCACCTGCCTTGGCCTCCCAGAGTGCTGGGGTCACAGACATGAGCCACTTTGCCCGGCCTCTGACTTCCTTTTCTTTCTACCAGATCCAATGTGCATGTGCCTCCCAGAAGCTGTGGCTGGGGGTGGGTCATGTATGTCGCATTCTTCTGTGGGTCTCTGCATTGAGGGTGCAGGCTCTGAGGTGCCTTGCAGTTCCAGGGCGGGGACCTGAGCTTCCGCCATGTGCACGTCTTGTGCTTCTGTAGGTCCCTGCATTGAGGGTGCATGCCCAGGGGGGCTTTGAAGCTTTGGGTGCAGGGTGGGTGCTCTGGAAATGTGCTAGCCGGCAGGTTGCCCTTCTTAGAAGGGTGTGACTGAGCCATCTTTTGCCTCCCTATGGCCTCCAACAGCCCCTTAGGTGTGTTAGACACCAAGAGAATGCCTCCTTGGGAAGAGTCCCAGTTGGAGTGCTGGGGGAGGCTCTCAAGGGGAGTGTCCTGGACATGTTCAAGGAGGATGGTTGGAAGAGAAGGGCTCCCGGCTCTAGCTCAGCCTGGGAAGACACAGAGGGCCGTGCCCAGCTCCCGAGTTTCTTGCTGGATGCTGAGAAGGGGAAGCTGTCTTTCTGTGTCTGCTCTGGGGCTGGTTTTCTATCTGTTGTTCCTGGCAGGTGGCACTCCATGGTTGGGCTGTGGTGGGAAGTGATGCAGCTGCAGTGCTGTGCTCTGTGGGGTGTGTGAGTGGCGTGTGTGTGAGTGGGGTGTGTGTGAGTGGCATGTGTATGAGTGGTGTGTGTGTGAGTGGCGTGTGTATGAGTAGGGTGTGTATGAGTGGGGTGTGTATGTTGGGGGATGTGTGAGTGGTTTGTGTATGTTGGATGTGTGAGTGGGGTGACTGGGACGTGTGTGTTAGAGTGTGTGTGTGTTGAGGGGTGTGTGAGTGGTGTGAGTGGGGTGCGCATTTGTGTTGGTGTGTGAGTGGGGTGTGTGTGTGTTGGTGTGAGTGAGGTGTGTTTTGGGGGTGTGTGTTGGGTGTGTTGGGGTGTGTATGTTGGGTTGTGTGGGTATGTGTGTGTTGGGTGTGTGAGTGGGGTGAGTGAGGTGTGTGTGTTGGGGGTGTCAGTGGGGTGCATGGGTATGTGTGTGTTGGGGATGGGGTGAGTGGGGTGTGTGTATGTGTTGGGGGTTGGATGAGTAGGGTGAGTGGGATGCGTGTTGCAGTGTGTGTGTTGGGGTGTGTGTGAGTGGTATGAATGGGATATATGTGTGTGTTAGTGTGTGTGAGTGGCGTGTATGTGTGTGTTGGGGTGATGGGTGTGTGTGTTGGGGGTGTGAGTGGGATGTATGTGTGTTGGGGTGTGTGAGTGGGGTGTATGTGTGTGTTGGGGTGTGTGAGTAGGGTGTGTGTGTGTTGGGGTGTGAGTGGGGTGTGTGTGTATGTGTTGGGGTATGTGAGTGGGGTGAGTGGGGTGTATGTGTGTGTTGGGGTGTGTCAGTGGGATGTATGTGTGTGTGTTGGGGTATGTGAGTGGGGTGTATGTGTGTATTGGGGTGTGTGAGTGGAGTATATGTGTGTGTTGGGGGGTGTATGTTGGGGTATGTGTGAGTGAGGTGAGTGGGATATGTGTGTGTGTTGGGGTGTGTGAGTGGGGTGAGTAGGATATGTATGTGTGTTGGGGTGTGTGTGCTTGTGTCATTCCCTTAGTGACTTACCTCTTGCAGAACAACCTAGGCCACCCCAAGCCTGGACCACATGGGATGCTGGAAGTTCGGGTAACCGCCCCCTGCTTTTTTTTTTTTTCGCGACAGAGTCTGGCTTTGTTGCTTAGGCTGAAGTGCAGTGGCTTGATCTCGGCTCACTGTAACGTCTGCCTCCCGGGTTCAAGCCATTCTTCTGCCTCAGTCTCCCGACTAACTGGTACTACAGGCACATGCCACATGCCCAGCTAATTTTTGTATCTTTAGTAGAGACAGGGTTTCTCCATGCTGGCCAGGCTGGTCTCAAATACTAAGACCACCCACCTCGGCCTCCCAAAGTGCTGGGATTACAAGTGTGAGCCACCGTGTCCAGCCGGGTAACCCCTTTTTTATACCTAACTTGGAACTCTGTCAGGGTGGAAACGTGGTGATGAAAAGTTGCCATCTGGAGCAAGCAATAAACCTGTCCAAAGACAGAAGAAAAGCTAAGGGTTGAGTTACTTGGCGGAATACAATTTTGAGGAAGTGCCCATGAATAATGGGGAATGTAGAAAGCCACACAAACGCTCAAGCAGGCTACGGCTCAGAGGACAGCTGAGAAGACCTCGGGGCAGTGGGCAGGGAAGGCTGAGTGTCGGAGGAGGACCTCAACTCGGGCCCAGTCTACAAGGACTGAGAGAGGATTTTTTTTTCTTTTTTCTTTTCCGTGTGTTGGCGTTAGGTGTTTAAGGAAATCTCTGTCAAACCGGTAACTGGCAACCAGCTAAAGGAATAGAGACTTTAGTATTTATTTATTTTTATTTTAATCAGTTGTTTTGTTTTGTTTTGTTTTGGTTTTTGGTTTTGAGTTTCCCTCTTGTTGCCCAGGCTGGAGTGCAATGGCACCATCTCTGCTCACTGTGACCTTTGCCTCCTGGGTTCAAGCGATTCTCCTGCCTCAGCCTCCCAAGTAGCTGGGATTACAGGCATCCGCCACCATGCCTGGCTAATTTTGTACTTTTAGTAGAGACAGGGTTTCTCCATGTTGGTCAGGCTGGTCCTGAACTCCTGACCTCAGGTGATACACCGCCTTGGCCTCCCAAAGTGCTGGGATTACAGGCATAAGCCACCACACCTGGCCTTTTTTTTTTTTTTTTTTTTTAGACGGAGTCTCACTCTATCACCCAGGCTGGAGTGCAGTGTCATGATCTTGGCTCACTGCAACCTCCGCCTCCCAGGTTCAAGCGATTCTCCTGCCTCAACTTCCCAAGCATCTGGGACTACAGGTGTGCGCCAGCACACCCAGCTAACTTTTGTATTTTTAGTAGAGACGGGGTTTCGCCATGCTGACCAGGATGCTCTCAATCTCTTGACCCCATGGTCTGCCCATCTCAGCCTCCAAAAGTACTGGGATTACAGGCGGGAGCACCACACCTGGCCTATTTTAGTTTATTTTTAAGGCACAGTTTCACCTCTCTTTCCCAGACTGGGAGTGCAGTGGTGTGATCTCGGCTCACTGCAGCCTCTGCCTTCTGGATTCAAGCGATTCTCCTGCCTCAGCCTCCCGAGTAGCTGGGATTTCAGGTGCCGGGCCCCCCTGCCTGGCTAATTTTTGAATTTTTAGTGAGACAGGGTTTCAGCATGTTGGCCAGGCTGGTCTTGAACTCCTGACCTCAAGCTGTCCTCCCACCTTGGCCTCCCAAAGTGCTGGAATCACAGGCATGAGCCACCATGCCTGGCCTATTTTTTATTTATTTATTTTTTTAATGTTTTAAAATTTTTTGTTAGTGGAAATCTGCTTGAATTTGTAACATGTAGAGGTGACACTGAAGGTGTGAAAAGAAGGAAAACATTTTCCTGGGAATCTTGAACAAGAGAAAAAAAATCAGAAACAAGAGAACAGTGAAAGAGTCCGGGCGCGGTGGCTCACTGGGTGACTGACTGTGAGATCCTGTTTCAGAAAGAGAGACAGAGAGAAGGAAGGAAGGAAAGTAACGGGTTGGTGACGATGCGGACAGGTGGGAGCTGCTGTGTGGTGTTGCTGGGCGTGTCAAATGCTGCAGCCGGCAGGGAAAACAGTGTGGCTGCTCGTCCAAAAGTTAAACATAAACTTATCCTGTGAGCCAGGGATTCCACTTACAGATAGATGCCCAAGAGAAATGAAAACAAACACTTGAACGTGAATGTGTATAGCGGCGTTATTCACAACAGACAAACGATGGAAGCAGCCCAAATGTCCATCAGTGGATGAACAGTTAAACAAAGCCTGGTACACACATACAGTGGAGTAGTATTCAGCCATAAAAAAGAATATGATATGCATCTGTGCTGCAGCACGGATGAGCCTCAGAAACAGGCTAAATGAAAGACGCCAGATACAACAGAACATGTGCGATTCCCTGATATGAAATATCCATCACAGACTCACCCGTGGAGACAGGACACAGATCAGGGGTTGGCTGGGAGGAGTGGGGAATAGGGAGCTGTTGCTGCGGGATTTCTTTCTGGGGTGAAGAAAATGGGAACTAGGGCCGGGTGCCGTGGCTGACGCCTGTAATCTCAGAACTTTGGGAAGCTGAGGCAGGTGGATCACTTGAGTTCAGGAGTTTGAGACCAGCCTGGCCAACAGGAAGAAACCCCATGTCTACTAAAAATAGAAAAATTAGCCTGATGTGGTGGCGCACACCTGTAGTCCCAGCTACTCGGGAGGCTGAGGCAGGGGAGTCGCCTGAACCCAAGAGGCAGAGGCTGCAGTGAGCCAAGATCGCGCCACTGCACTCCAGCCTGGGCAACAGAGCAAGACTCAGTCTCAAAAAAAAAAAGTCTCATTATACACATATCCACACATGAGAGAAATTCAGAATGAATGCAAAGTGAACGCTGATGGGGCATCTGGTGACTGGCTTACTGGGGCTGATGGGGTGACGCTGGTGACTAACTTACAGGGGTTTTTGTGTGTGTCCCCAATCCCATGGCAAGCCTATTGAATTCTCAAGCTGAGAGCGGTGTCCGAGTTCTAGAGGATGGTTCTCTAAGCGCAGAATGCCACATTCTAACGACGGTGAGGAGGGTACCTGGCCAGCCTCGCCCTGCAGCTGAGTCAGGTGGTTGGGCCTCACCTGCAGTCATGGGTGGACAGGGGCCCGCGCCGGCCCCTAGCACAGCCGTCCTCCGCTTGGTCTCTCCTTTGGTGGCCGCCAGATCCTGACTAACTGGGTGCCCTTTGCGGGTTCTTCCTCTTGAGAGGCTCTGGGCTTGTCTGCTGGGCTGTGGTTCCTGACGAGGGAAGAGGGGACTCCGCTGGAGCAGGGCCGTTTGGGTTGGAGGCATTGGCGGGCTGGAGGCTGTGGTGGAGTTCCCTTCCTCAGCTTCCTGCTGTGTCTGGCTGTGAGGTCCCCGGCGGTGGCTGGTGTGGGAGGGAGGTGCTGAATGAGCATGCCCGCTGCTCTGGGGGCGCAGGAGGCCTGGCCCGGCTGGATCTGGGGTGCCGGCCCCTGCCTGTTCTTTCCGGGTCAGTCTCTGCAGTGCGTCTGTGCTCTGAGCACAAGCCCAGGCATTCGGACGGAGGCCCAGGGGCATTGGGAGCGTGGCAGGGTGCCGCCCCTGGCGTGGGCAGCTCTCCTCTTACGTGGACTTGCCCTGCCCGTCTGCAGGAGCCGCTTCTCGGTCTCCCCACGCCCTCCTGCCCGTGGGCCCTGGAGGCAGAGGGTGCCGGGGCACTGGTCAGTGACCACCATGGGTGTCCCTGCCTGGGCCTTCCGGAGAGGAGGTGGCCCCTGAGGTGGGGTCTGTGTGAGTCTGCTGAAGCTGTGTGTGGGGTGCACATCCCTGCCCTGTCTGAAGGGGGTCGTGTTTCAACAGGGAGCTGCATCAGAGGTTTTGGTAGATGCTACTGTAGACCTCAAACCCGATGAGTGGGAAGCTGCTCATGCCATGCCCAGCAAGAGAAGGAAGCAGGACGCAGCCCCGTGCGAGGCCGCCGGCGTGCCCTCTGCAGACTGTCAGCAGGTAGCCTGAGTCGATAGCTGGACAGAACGCTCCCCGCCACCCTGTGCATGCCGGCAGAGCCACCTGGCACTTCCAGCCCTCGAGTCCCAGCCAGCCGAGGAAGGCTGCCTTGGACGGGCGCTCTCGGGTCACCCTGGAACTGTGACAGAGCAGCGCTGATTCAGGCCTGGGTCTTGTGACTCTGAGGATGTTTTGCTAGTGGTGAATTTCAGCTGGATTGTGCTCGCCCTCTGGCCCTGTCCTTTCACTTGCCTTCTTACTCCATGCAGTCGCCCCCCTGGACACCTGGAGAAGCCTAACCTGGCTGTGCTCACTTGGATAAAGCTCCACCTGCAATACAGGCTCACTACAGAGAGCGCAGGGGCGTCCAGGCAGGTGGGGGCCGGACCTGTCCTCTGCCTGAACACGAGGTCTTGAATGGCGCCCCCTACGCGGGGATGTAGTGGAAGCTCTGCCCAGTCAGTTTAGTCTCTGGTTTCTGGAAGATGAAATCCTTTTTTCTTTTTTTGTTTTTTTAGACAGAGTCTCGCACTGTCGCCGAGGCTAGAGTTCAGTGGCGCAATCTCAGCTCACTGCAACCTCCGCCTCCTGGGTTCAAGTGACTTTTCCTGAGTAGCTGGGACTACAGGCGCCTGCCACCATGCCCAGCTAATTTTTTTTTTTTTTTTTTTTTTGTATTTTTGTACTTTTGGTAGAGGCAGGGTTCCACCATGTTGGCCAGGCTGGCCTTGAACTCCTGGCCTCAAATAATCCACCCACCTTGGCCTCCCAGAGTGCTGGGATTACAGGCCTGAGCCACTGTGGGTGGTCAAAATCCTGACTTTTTCTATAGCATTTAGGAGTATTATAGGATTCACTAATAATATCAAAAATGAAACTAACACATGTAATAAAAGGACTTTTGCTTTTGAGGAAAAGTAAGAGAGTTTCATATATTGAAGAGTGATGCTTGTGAAGTTGATTACTTTTTTACAGAGTAAAAAATCGACAGGCTCCCCCACTTTCCCCACGCTGCTGCCTGCCTCTCCCCAACCCCTCATGAGATGGTCACGTGTTCATTGAACAGCGATTTACTATGCTTCCGCCACCTGCGGGCGGCTCTAGGTCTCAGGTGTAAGCAGACGCCTTCCAGCCAGGTGTGCTGTTTCCTCGTGGGCGGGGACTTGGCCATGAGCCTGCTCCTGCAGCACTTGGGAAATGCAGGCGGTGTCTAAACAGGCTGGACTTACCCAGATATGAGGCACAGTGCGGGTGGAGAGCTCATTCACAATAGCAACGAAAATATGAGAACCAGCTTGTAAAATAAAGGTCTGATTCATAGAACATGCAAGGACAAAGCTCTGGGGCTCTGCAGATGATAAAGTCCATGGAGAGGTGGACCCTTCCCCAGAGAGAACTTGGGAGGTTTAGTACTGCACAGGTGTCTGCTCTCACCCAGAGTGATGTGTTAACGAACTAATTGATGTATAACAGTAGTATAGCTCTGAATGGGTTTGGTGGTTTTTGTTTTTATTTTGAGACAGGGTCTCGCTCTGTGTCCCAGGCTGGAGTGCAGTGGCAAAATCATGGCTCATTGTAGCCTTGACTTCCTGGGCTCAAGCAGTCTTCCTGCCTCAGCCTCCCGAGTACCTGGGATTACAGGTGTGTGCTACTGTTGGAAATAGATGCTCGATGCTGCAAAGAAAAATCAGCACTGAGACAAAGGATCTTTCAGCAACGCAATTTTTACTTCCTGGACTGCAGGAAGGGTACTCTCACTAGCCATCCTGCCACGAGAGTACATTGAACAAAGGAAAACACACACATTTATCCCTTACACATTTGGGGTTGTCCTTCCTGCTGTGTCTGTCTGATCTCCGTTGGCTTACAATCTAAACTAAAACCCAATTGGCTAATAACTTAAAACTTTTCTAAACAGGTAGAAGCAATGGAGAGCTGGGACATGCCTGTGAGCATGTCCAGCACAGATATCTTGGTAAAGTACAAGGACATAGAATGTACTATGTGCCTGTCTAACAGCTACCTAGAATCGGGCTTCATAAAGTCATTAGCATACTTATTCTTTAACAAGAAAGGGAACTTTAAAAAGGAACTTTTTTACTTCTCACAACTACCACGCCCAGTTAATTCTTTATATTTTTGCTAGAGATGGGATCTTGCTATGTTACCCAGGCTGGTCTCAAACTCCTGGGCTCAAGCAATTCTCCCGCCCCAGCCTCCCAAAGTGCTGGGATTACAGGCGTAAACCACCGCACCTAGCCTGGTTTTGTATTTTTGGAAGTTGACAGAAAGATTTTAAACTATACATTGGTGAGACTACTTAACAGATGTGAGACGGAAGAAAAATGGATGGGAGATTTATAGTGACGCTGTAAACATACATGGAAGGAAAGATTCCCATGGAGTAACAGAGAGGTGTGACCTGGGGGTGTACGCCGAGCATGAGATGATGGCGCTGCATGTGCTGACCGGAGCACGTTGGTCGGGGTATACGCCGGGTGTGGACGTGGGGCGTTTGAACCATGGGCTCAGCACTGGGATAGAACAGTGTAGATTCCTATCTCTTACTCACTGAAATACACAGTGGACCCTTGGTGCCTACGGGTATTGGTTCCAGTAAAGCACGAAGGGCCGCGAAACAAACCTCTCAAACACTGAACTGGAAAGGAAGTGGGGAATTATTGGGCCAGGGGCTGTGGTGGGTCTGGATGCCCCAAATAGCTGAGCCCCTGAACAAAGAAAATCCCTGCCCTTATAAAGGCTAGGGATTATACGTGAGAGGGTCTTGGGCTTACAACTCTAGAAATTACACATGAGAGGGTCTTGGGTTTACAACTCTAGAAATTACATGTGAGAGAGTCTTGGGCTTACAGCTCCAGAAATTACACATGAGAGGGTCTGGGCTTACAGCTCCAGAAATTACATGTGAGAGGGTCTTGGGCTTACAACTCTAGAAATTACATGTGAAAGGGTCTTGGTCCATGGAGTAGCTGTGGGGTAGGTGACTTAGGTGGGGGTGTGATCGTGTTTAAGTAAAATCAGTGCCTTCCAGAAAGATTCCTGCATACCATGCCTGCGATCTACAGGAGGGCACTTAAGGTGGCACCCAGTCTGCCAGCCGGTACTTCTGCTATTGAAAGGCAGTGTGGAAGCTAAGGGGGAGGTGATCTTTGATGCTTAGGTTTCCTTCATCACCAGGACCCCGGAGGGCACTAAAATCCAGGGATGACCAGTCCCAGATATGAAACTGTGGCATCTGCACATAACCCACGAGCATCCCCCATGCACTTTTTATTTTTATTTTTATTTTTTTTGAGATGGAATCTCCCTCTGTTGCCCAGGCTGGAGTGCAGTAGCATGATCTTGGCTCCCTGCAACCTCTGCCTCCTGGGTTCAAGTGAGTCTCCTGCCTCAGCCTCCCGAGTAGCTGGGATTACAGGCATGTGCCATCACGCCCGGCTAATGTTTGTATTTTTGGTAGAGACGGAGTTTCACCACGTAGGCCAGGCTGGTCTCAAATTCCTGACCTCAAGGGACCTGCGTGCCTCAGCCTCCCAAAGTGCTGGGATTACAGGCGTGAGCCACCGTGCCCGGCCGCCGACACCCTGCACTTTAATTCATCTCTAGATTCCTTACAACACCGGCTATGACATCCATGCTGTGTAATCTGGATACGTGGTATTGTTTTCCCTTGTGTTCTTTCTAATTGCTGTCTCATTTTTCTTGGTTTTCTTCCCCAATGTTTTCTGTCTGTGGTTGGTCGAATCTGTGGGTGTGGAGAGCTGACTGTATACCAGCTTTATTCAATATTTTGTTTTTATTTTTAATTTTATTATTATTTTTGAGGCAGAGTCTCGCTCTGTTGCCCAGGCTGGAGTGCAGTGGTGCAGTCTCAGCTCACTGCTCTGCCTCCCGGGTTCAAGCGATTCTCCTGCTTCAGGCTCTAGAGTTTCATGGGGTTTCACCATGTTGGCCAGGCTTGTCTCAAACTCCTCACGTCAGGTAATTCGCCTGCCTCGGCCTCTCAAAGTGCTGGAATTACAGGTGTGAGCCACTGCGCCCGGCCTGATTCAATGTTCGAATGTAAAACAGCACCCTAAAAGCTGTAGAAAATATAGAGGAATAGTCATAAAGTTATGTAAATAGTTCTAAGCCTCACCCCCCTAACATTATAAATACCACTGTGGTTATGTAGTTAGAGGTTCTGGGTCAAAGACCATGAAACTGTTCCATGGAAAAGCAGAGCCAGGAGGCCCTGGCAGTACTCACCGAGATGTAAGTGGCCTGTCAGCGACAGTCGGCGTTCACACAGGGAGAGCTGAGGGCGGTGAGCCTGGGGCTGCCCCTCCGAGGCCTCAGCCCTGCAGGTGCGAGGATGTCAGACAGTCGGTTTCGTTTCTATTGAAAAGAGGGTCTGGGCTGGCGGCTTGAAGGCAGTGGTCTTCCAGGAACTGGGTCATGGTCCCTCCAAGGGTCTCTCCTGCAGTTGTCCCTGCATTTACTGCTGTCTTCCCACAGCCCCATGTGTTGGACAGAGGGGGTGAGGCCAGCCCTGGTCCCTGCCTCCAGCCTCCCCGGGCTCGGCCCCCCACCCTCCGTGTGCTGCTGGGGCTGCTTCTCGCTGCTGGCCACTCCCCTCCTTCAAGGCAGGCCCCAGGGAAGGCTGCTGGCAGCTGTTCTAAGGTCTGAACCCTTTGCTACATTGAGGAAAGGAGCGGCAGGGGTCCGCTTCTTCCCTGCCGGTGGGAGTGGGGGTGGGGGGTGGTCAGGAGCCTGCCTTAGTTCCGGGCTGTGACTCAGCAGTCTTGAGCCTGAGGATTCTCTGTTCCTGCCAGAGCCTGATTTTGTCACCGAAGCTGTTAGAGCACCGTGACCATGGCTTAGTTTCAGCTTTCATAATTAGGAAATAATTCGAGGTTTGATTACTTTAACCATTAGAAATCTTTGTGTTATGACCGGGCGCGGTGGCTCACACCTGTAATCCCAGCACTCTGGGAGGCTGAGGCAGGTGGATCACCTGAGGTCAGGAGTTAGAGACTAGCCTGGCCAACATGGTGAAACCCCATGTATACTAAAAATACAAAAATTACAGCCGGGCGTGGTGGCTCACACCTTTAATCCCAGCACTTTGGGAGGTGGAGGCAGGCAGATCACAAGGTCAGGAGTTTGAGACCAGCCTGACCAACATGGTGAAACCCATCTCTACAAAAATAAAAAAAATTAGCCAAGCATGGTGGTGGGTGCCTGTATCCTGCTACTCGGGAGGCTGAGGCAGGAGAATCACTTGAACCTGGGAGGCAGAGGTTGCGATGAGCTGATATTGCACCGTTGAACTGCAGCCTGGGCAACAAGAGCAAAACTCCATCTCAAAAAAATATATATATTTGAATTGCAAATAATGGAAAGCCCAGCTCCCCCTGGCTAACCCGATCTTGGGAGTCTATTAGGGACACGTCCGATGAGCCCCTGGGCTGCAGGCGAGGCTTGGTGCAGGGGTCTCTGCCGTGTGTACTCTGCCTTCCTGACGTGGCTCCCCGTGCCAAGCCTCCCACCAGCTGTCTCCCATCACTCGCTTGTACCACACAGTGGCTTCCCTGGGATCCACCTTCCACTTCGTCATTCAGGGGACAACAGAGTACCTCCTCTGGTGACTGATTCCTCCGGAGAGAGGAAGCGTTTCCTCAAATCTCATTGCCTCTGATTAGCTCATGCGCCAATCCCCTAGTGGGTCCCTGTGGCCAGGATGATATTAGTCAGTGGTTGACATCAGCCCACGCTCAAGAGCTGCCTCTGGGGCTGGAGTAGAGCTGATTCTACTCAAACCAAGCGGCCAAGAATAGGGAGAGCCATGGGACCATTCCCCAGGATGGGCCATTCTGCACTGTCACCAGATGGCCACAAACACCTGCTGTGTGTGGACAATGACTGTGACCACAGCAGCACCGATGGGCACCTTGCGTGTGCCAGGCAGCGTCCTACCACCCTCGGTGTGCTTTGTCCCATTTGGTCACCCTCAGTGGCCCTCTGATGTGGGGACATCTGCTGTCTCCACTTTAAAGATAACGGAGACGAGGCCCACAGTGGCCCAGTGACCCATCTGGGGTTGCCCATCCCATGTGGCATGGGGTGAGCTGGATGGGAACTCAGCAGGCCCTCCAAACCCAGCCCAGACACCACTGCATGGCAGCCCTGGAGGCACGAGGCAGCTGGCAAGGCAGAGATGGTGTCATCGTCTCTCCAAGGCTAGGCTGTCTTCAGGGTTCAGACCCCACCTGCCAGGCCTCCCAGGCACAGTGGAAGGTCGTGCAGCACCTGCCTATTTCTTGATGGCATCTTGCTTCCCCCTCTCAGCAGGTCCCCTGGCAGCTGACCAGCCTGTCATTCAGAGGCTGACACTTGTCCTGATGACGCTGCTCACCAGGGCTGGGCCCTAGCCCCAGCTCCAGCCCCAGACTCTTTTGCAATGGTTCCCTTATTTTTTTGGAGACAATCTCTGTTGCCCAGGCTGGAGTACAGTGGTGCAATCTCGGCTCACTGCAACCTCCGCCCAGGTTCAAGTGATTCTCCTGCCTCAGCCTCCCGAGTAGCTGACATTACAGGTGCCCATCACCATGCCCAGCTAATTTTTTGTATTTTTAGTAGAGATGGGGGATTTCGCCATGCTGGCCAAGCTGGTCTTGAACTCCTGACCTCCAGTGATCCACCTGCCTCAGTCCCCCTACAGTGCTGGGATTACAGGTGCGGGCCACCACGCCTGGTCAATTTTAATTTTTTTTGACATGGAGTCTCACTCTGTCGCCCAGGCTGGAGTGCAGCGGCGAGATCTCAGAGAAGCCCTGTTTTAGAGTCCGCCTGCGCTGGGAGTACGTCTCCCCTGACCACACCCAAATGCATCAATGTGCCATTTCAGGGTGGTGCTTGCTCCCAGGGACGGGACCCAGTGCTCTCAGCTGTGTGGTGGGTTGGTGGCCTAGGGTCAGCGTCAGGGACCAGGCCGAGCAGGGACCAGGCCAAGCGGCTGGAGCTGAGCTGTGGCCTGGGGAGATGTTATGGGTCAGGAGATGGGGGTATGGGGGACGGGGGGTTGGGGGTGGGGGGCTTCCTGTGCTTTGTGTACTCTGAACATGGGTTTCCTCTGAATTTAAAAAGGTGGAGAAAATCGGAATTTCTGTCCCTGGTTCTGGAAGGAAGCATGGCCATGTGTGATAGTGAAGCGCTTGCAGTGTTGCCTGGCCTCCTGTCCGGCTGCAGCCTCTTCATGCCCCGGGCGGGTGTCATACAGCCTCCTGGGGCCACACAGGGGCCGTCCGTCAGCCGAGGGGCTTGTGAAGTGGCAGCGATGGGACCCTGTGGCGCCTCCTCGTCCCCTCGCTGCCAGTTGCTGAGGAGAGGCTGGGTTAGCCCCGGGAGGGCTGCACCTCCGTGTGTGCAGGTCTTCCTGGGTATGGGGGTGCAGGGGATGGGGAGCGTGGAGGGGGCACAGGCTCACACCTGCTGCCTGGCGGTTCGGGGCCTCATTACACACCACCAGGTTTCAGGGGATCTGCAAATCAATTTCCTGAGGTGACCCGATCAGCATGCACCCTGAGCACTGTCCCCTGGGAGGCAGGGGCCCGATCCCTGTGGGGATCCCAGGGTCCTGGCAGCCTCTTCCCACGAGCTGTAGTCCTGGTTCCCAGGGTGGGGACTGTGTCCTTGAACTTGGATGTGCCTTCGAGCCTGGCTGTGCCTGCCGAGGGCTCTGGGGGAGCTTCTGCTCAGTTTTCAGTCTCATCCTTCTCATTTCAAATTTCGTGTACGAAATCTTTTCATAGAGGTGCATAAAATGTGGAAAGCCTGTGCGTGCTTTCTAATGCTCAAAACCAGGCTGGGCATGGTGGCTCACGCCTATAATCCCGCACTGGGCATGGAAGCCAAGATGGGAGGATTGTTTGCGCCTAGGAGTTGGAGACCAGCCTGAGCGACATAGTGAGACTCTGTCTCTACAAAACACTTTTTTAAAACCAGCTGGGCATGGTGGTTCATGCCTGTAATCCCAGGACTTTGGGAGCCCGAGGTGAGCAGATTACTTGAGCCCAAGAGTTCAAACTCAGCTTGGGCAACATGGTGGAACCCCGTTTCTCCAAAAAACAAACAAAAAATTAGCTGGGTACAGTGGTGCTCACCTGTAGTCTCAGCTACTCAGGAGGCTGAGGTGGGAGGATCACTTGAGCCCAGGAGGTGGAGGCTGCAGTGAGCCGTGATTGCACCACTGCACCCCTGCCTGGGCAACAGAGGAAGACCTTGTCTCAAAAAATGAAAATAAAAAAATTAAAAATCCGTCTCAGTGGATGTCCAGTGAGCAGTGAGCCTGTGTGAGGGTCTCAGCCTGGCCATGACCGTGCTGAGCAGGCCGGCGCTTCAAGGCCACCTGCCCCTGACCCTGCCCACCCCCACTCTTGCTTCGTCATTTCATTCTTCCCAAGAACTTGCAGATTTAACAGGTGCTAGGTACTTTGGTTGAGCCAAGCTTGATGTAGTTGAGAAATGGAAGAGAAAGCTGGGGGGAAACACGGGGTAGAGTAAATCTAAGAAATAAAGCGAGTGTCTCTCTTTCTGTTTAGAGCAAAAAGAAGAAAAGGAAGAAGAAAAATAATCCAAACGACTCCGCTTCCTCAGAGCTGGCTTCCTTGCCCCCGTCTCCTGCCAGCCCCTGTCATCTGACTTTGCTTTCAAACCCGGGGCCTCAGGACACAGCCCTGCCCCACAGCCAAGCCCAGCAGAGTGGCCTGACCAGCCAGCCCAGCCAGCCCCCAGGCACAGTCACCATGCTGCTGGAGGGCAATGGCCCCTCTGTGCCCACCGAGATTGGTGACAGCCCCCTGCAGGCTCAGGCTTCAGGAGAGGCAGGAGTGGCCACGGGAGGCGGGGCTCAGAGCAGCCCCCAGCTTCAGGACTACGCGGAAGGGGAGGACCAGGACGCCTCCATCTCTTCTGGGGGCAGAGGCCTGTCCAAGAAGGGGGCCAGTTCCCCCACCTCTGCTGGTGAAGGCCATTCTGGGACTGAAGATGCCACCCAGGAGCTCTTGTTGCCTGAGTCCAAAGTGGGCAGCTCTCAGCCCAGGACAGAACCGCAGACCACCAGGCAGCAGACAGGGGCCTCAGCCTCTGGGGTGAGTCATCCAGGAGGGACGGCTGGGGGTGGCACCGAGCCCTTGGCACCTGGGCTCTGCTGTGAGGTGCTGGTGTCGCTTCCCTGCCAGGGAGGGCATCCTCTGGGCCCTGCTCCCTGGGTGGGAGTGGGATCGCTGCCCCTCCACCGGGGTGCCAGCCCACCCTGTCCCTCGGCTTGTGGCAGACACTGACCCTGAAACCGTTGAGTCGTAGTCACCCTGGCCCATTTTGTCACCTTGGCTCTGGTGTTTGGGGTCTCTCAGGAGGCTGATGATGCAGCTGAGCAAGCCAACACGGTTGAAGGGGCTGGAAAGAGCCAGATGACGAAACAGCTGCCAGCGACCGCTCCTGCCTCCAAAACACGCTGCCAGGTCTGCATCTCCTTCCTGCCTGCTGGCTCCAGGAGGCTCTCCTCCTGCCCTTTCATTTAATTATTCAGCGGATATTTAAGTGCCAGGGATACAGCCATGATCCAGACAAAGCCCTGGCTTTCAGGGTGCTAACATTCTAGAGGAGAGAGAGGCAGGAAACGGAATTTGGCAGTGAGAAGGGCCGTGGAGGGGGGCAGGGGGAAGGGCCCTGGGGTGGGCCCCAAGGGAACGTGACTCCCACGGGCTGCGTGGCCAGGCCTCCCTTAGGAGGTGGTGAGGGGTGAGCCATGGAGGTGTCTGGGATGTGTCGCAGACAATGGGAAGGTCATGTGCAGATGCCCTGGGGTAGTGTGGGGTGGGCCTGTTCCCAGAGCAACAGGGATGCCCTCAGGAGGAGTTGAGAAAGGAGAAGCCACCAATGAGGACAGAGAGCGGGGCTCTGGGGGCTGTGGTCCATGCCCCAATGGCACCGGAAGGTCCCGAGCAGGGAAGGGTCATGGCCATTCTGTCTGCCATGAGAAACATCTGCTCTAGGGGTCTATGTGGAGGCAGGGCCGAGTGCAGTGGCTCACGTCTGTAATCCCAGCACTTTGGGAGACCGAGGTGGGAGGATCGCCTGAGGTCAGGAGTTCGAGACCAGCCTGGCCAACATGGTAAAACCCCATCTCTACTGAAAATACAAAAATTACCTGGGCATGGTGGTGTGTGTCTGTAATCCCAGTTGTGTGGGAGGCTGAGGCAGGAGAATCAATTGAGTCTGGGAGATGGAGGTTGCAGTGAGTTGAGATTGCACCACTGCACTCCAGCCTGGGCGACAAAAGCAAGACCGTCTCAAAAAAAAAAAAAGAGGAAGGACATGTGGAGGCTGGCCGTGAAGGTCAGGGTCTGCTTCCTTCTTCCAGGAAGCTGCGACCAAGACCAAGGATGAGAAGGCTGCTGCTGGAGAAAACGTCGGTAAAAACGAGCGAGGGGAGCCTGAAGACCCCAAGAAACCTGAGGGGAAGAACAGAAGTGCAGTTGCCGGGAAAAAGGAGGAGCAAAAAAACCAGAAAGCGGGTGTCCAGGAAGTGAAGCCGAGGTAGGGGTGCCCCCTCAGGAGACCCTGCCTGAGAGCCCAGGCATACCCCTCCCCGCTCAGCTCCCAGGGTATTCCCAGGCTGCTCGTGTAGTCAGCTGCTTTGGCAAGTTCAACTTTGGGGGAAAAGGGAGCTGCTTAGCAGGTGGGTGCAACTGGGCACCTGTGCCAGTTCCATGCCTCCTAATAACCCGTGGGGTCCTGGAGCCAGCGTGGGCCTTTGGGAACCCAGGAGAGGGGCTGTTCTGGCCCAGATGCTGCTGGTGCCTCCCAGCACTTCAGAGACGGGCAGGGACTGGCCACGTCTTCTTCCTCCATTGTGGAGGCAGAGAAGAGAGGATCGCACAGTGGGCAGTGTGTCTGAGACATGGACATGCTTGCATTTTTGTTAGGGTGTGATAATGCATATTACAAACACAAGGACTGTGTGTGTGTGCATTTGCATGTGTGCATTTGTGTGTGCATGTGTGTATGTACGTGTGCATGTGTGTGCACGTATGCATGTGTACACGTGCATTTGTTTGCATGTGCATGTGTCTGCATGTGGTGTGTGCACGTGTGTGTGTACATTTGTGTATGCAAGTGCGTGTGTGCATGTATGTGTGCATGTGTGTGTGTGCATGCATGCATGTGCATGTGTGTGCATGCATGTGCGCACTCGTATGTGTGTGCATGTGCGTGTGTGTGCATGCATGTGCATGTGTGTGTGTGTGTGTGTGTGTGTGTGTGAGTGTGTTTATGCATGTGTGCATGTGCTTGGATGCACATGGCAAGTGACCAGATCTCACAGGAATCAGGTTTCCGTTTTGGCTTTCCACCAGCACGCTGAGCCCAGGCGGAGGAGTCACTGTGTACTTTCACGCCATCATCTCTAAACATTTCTCATTCAATCCTGACCACCATAAAGTCTTCATCAGAGGGGGAAAAGAACTCGGGGAGCCGGCATGGAACAGGAATGTCTGTGAGCTGCACTGCACCAGGTGAGCGTGTCTGCAGGCTTGGAAGGAATCCCTCAGGGAAGGCACAGGGTGCCCAGCCTGTGACGTGTATTTTTAAGAAATTTTTTGCTTTTTTGAGACGTAGTCTTGGTCTGTTGCTCAGGCTGGAGTGCAGTGGTGTGATATCAGCTCACTGCAACCTCCACCTCCCAGGTTCAAGTGATTCTTCTGCCTCAGTCTCCTGAGTAGCTGGGACTGCAGGCACATGCCACCACACCTGGCTAATTTTTGTATTTTTAGTAGAAACTCCGTTTCTACTAAAGTTGGTCTCAAACTTCTGACCTCAGGTGATCCAACGGCCTCAGCCTCCCTAAGTGCTGGGATTACAGGTGTGAGCCACTGCACCCAGCCTTTAAATAATTTTTATCAAGTAAGTTGATGACACTCTTCAGCTTCTGGAAGATGAATATTTCAGACAGCTCTTCCTGCCCATACATTTCTGTGTCATATTTCATCATGGACTTTTTTTTCTTTAAGTATTCTTTCTTTATTTATTATAAATTTCTTCTTTCTTTTTAGAGAAGGGATCTTACTCTGTTGCCCAGGCTGGAGTGCATGGTGCAATCATGACTCACTGCAGCCTCAATTTCCTGGGCCACTGTGCCCAGCTTTGTTTTTCCGAGACAGGGTCTTGCTCTGTCGCCCAGGCTGGGGTGCAGTGGTGGGATCATAGCTCAATGCAGCCTTGACCTCCTGGACTCAAGTAGTCCTCCCTTCTCAGCCTCCCATGGTGTTGAGATTTCAGGCATGGGCCACTGAACCTGGCCTTGCCATAGTTTTTTTTTTTTCTTGCTCTAGAAGCCTCCTCTTGGTCAGTATCAGTTTATAGCTTTGTACTCCATGTTGGGTTTGAGAAGAACTAAAATTTCCAGCATAGGAATTTTGGATAAGCCACTGTGTCCTGTTCATTCGCAGAGACTTACATCATGATGGCATTCTTGTTGAAGGCAGTGCCATCATTTCCAAGAAGCACCTGGATAAATATATTCCTTATAAGTATGTCATTTATAATGACAAGGGCTCTACTGAGTATGAGTTCATCTACAAGGCCCCGCAGAAGGACGGGGAGTATGTCAACCGCTGTCTGTGCATAAAATCTTCCCTTCTGTTGGGCACAGGAGGTAAGTCATGGCAGCAGGCTCTGCTCACCCCCCCTGGACTGCAGGTGCCAGGCCTGCGGGACTGGACGCGTCTCTCTGGAGAGCGCAGACTTTGCCTGGGCAGTGAGGTCCTCTTTGCTCTGCATTGGCCCCACCCCAGCCATGAGGTTCAGTGACATTGACTTCGGGTAGTATCTCTGGTTGGTTAAAGACATGTTGGCCTCTCCTTTGAGCTCAGTGTGACTTACCAACCCACTTGCAGAAGGAAACATGGAAAGGGTTGTTTGTTTGTTTGTCTGAGATAGAGTCTCACTCTGTCGTTCAGGCTGGAGTGCAGTGGTGCAACCTCTACTCACTGCGACCTCTGCCTCCCAGAGTTAAGCAATTCTCCTGCGGCAGCCTCCCGAGTATCTGGGACTACAGGAGCCTGCCACCACTACCTGGCTTATTTTTATATTTTTCATAGAGACGGGGTTTCACCATGTTGGCCAGGCTGGTCTTGAACTCCTGACCTCAGGTGATCCGCCTGCCTTGGCCTCCCAAAGTATTGGGATCACAGGCATGAGCCACCGCGCCCGTCCGGTCTGCAGGGTTTTGATGCTCTTAGGTACACTCTTGTTCTGTCTGTCCCTCTTAGACTGGCATCAGTACGATGACATAGTTTGTATGAGACCTCCTGGGAAATTTCAGAAGTTAATGAGCCACATCACAGATGGGACGAGGAAGAACGTGGTGAAGGGGAAGCAGATTGCCTCCGTGGTCATGCTGGACAGCATCTTCAGCGTCCTGCAGGCCTGGGACACCATCAATCTGAACAGCTTCTTCACCCAGTTCCAGCAGTTTTACTTTGTCATGCGAGAGCCTATGATTTATGAAGGACGTCCACAGTTGTGGACCACTTTGCAGTATGGGGAGAAAGAGGTATCAGGCTTGCCACCCGCTGCTCTGCCTTCTGGGCAGGGGCCTCACCTGACCTGCCAGTGGCCAGATGACCCCTTGACTCTGTGGGCCAGGATGCAGATGGGAGTGTGTGGAACTTTCTGGCCTTTCCTCCTACCTCTGCCTCTCGGATTTCTCTGCCATCCCCCTTTTCCTCCTTTTCCTGGGTATAATCTGAGCCCCGCCCCAGCACCGGTCCTGAGTCCTCCCCTGGCCTTGGAGAGAGAGTGGGAGGAACGTGGGACCCTCCCTCACTGCACCTTCCCCCACACTGGGGTGCAGCCTGTGCGGGTTTCAGGCCAGCCTGGAGCTGTTTCTGAGGTGGAACTGAGCCCTGCTGAGCCCTGCTGGCTGCACCACAGCTGCTCCTGTGGCTCCCATAGGTGTGGTTGGGGGCACAGATGGGGTCTGCTGGCTCAGCTGTGCTGCTGGGGCAGCTCTGGACAGCTCCAGTGACTTCAAGCCCACGGTTAATGCATCTTCCTTTCCTCCCACCATCAGGTGAAGAAAGACCTGTGGAACTATCTGAAAAAGCAGATGGCACCGTTTCTGGACAGAAGTGGGGGCTCTTTGCCTGAAGACTGCCCAGTGAGGAGCAAATTGCAAATGGGCCTGATTGTCCTTTTTATAGTGGAAAAATTTGATTTTTTCTTACCAGAAGACCAATTGAACACCGTGTGTCACCTCCTGGCCTCCGATGCCAGCTCGCCAGATGAGCTTCACAATGACCTAAGCCACATCCTTGGGACAGCTCAGGGGTATTGTTATTATTTTTTGTCAAAATGTTTTTATAGCTATTATAATGATTTTCTTTGATTGCAAAAGTAAGTGCTTGACTAGAGTGGCTGAAAGCACACAGGGAAGAAATAAGCCCCCGATTTTCCCACTCACTGTGCTCACTGCAGTAGCTTTCCTGGCATCTGTTTTATTTGTAATTTTATGATATTCTGTCTTCTTTGAATATCCTGGTTTTTGTTGTTGTTGTTGTTGTTCAGACGGCATCTCACTCTGTGGCCCAGGCTGGAGTGCAGTGGCGCAATCTGGGCTCACTGCAGCTTCCGCCTCTCAGGTTCAGACAATTTTCTGCTTTAGCCCCCTCAGTCGCAGGGACTACAGGCGCATGCCACCACCCCCGGCTAAATTTTGTATCCTTAGTAGAGATGGGTTTTTGCTGTTTTGGCCAGGATGGTCTTGAACTCCTGACCTCAAGTGATCTGCCTGCCTCGGCCTCCCTAAGTGCTGGGATCACAGGCATGAGCCAGCGCACCAGGTCTGAATACCCTGTTTTTTAAAGCTTCATGTCATATCATGAACAGACTCTGTGTGCGTATTTAGGAGGTTATGGTGTGATGCTGGCCTGAACACATCCACTGAAGGACATCTGCAGAAGCAGCGTGATGTTCCCTCCATGCCCCTGCCTGTGCTGTGTCTAGTTCAGGAAACATGGTGTGACTGTCCTGGGCCTGAAAGTTTCGGTGCTGAGAAGGTGATGACCTTTGACTGGGCAGGAAGATCTGCTCAGAACCCAGCGAGTTCTGATGGGCACAGTCTCCCAGCATTTGCTCTGAGTGTGTTGATTTTTTGTTTGTTTGTTTTTTTGAGATGGAGTCTTGCTCTGTCACCCAAGCTGTAGTGCAGTGGCCTGATCTCAGCTCACTGCAACCTCCACCTCTTGGATTTAAGCGACTCTTCTGTCTCAGCCTCCTGGGAAACTGGGATTATAGGTGTGCATGACCATGCCCAGCTAATTTTTGTATTTTTAGTAGAGATGGGATTTCACCATGTTGGCCAGGCTGGTCTCAAACTCCTGACCCTGTGATCTGCCCACCTCAGCCTCCCAAAGTGCTGGGATTACAGGTGTGAGCCACCACACCCAGCCTACGTGCGTTGATTTGAACTCAAGAATGACACTAGGTAGCCTTTCCTGACCGGCACATCTTATCATGACATCTGCCTCTTGGTTTTACACATTTATTTATTTGTTGTTTTAAGATAGGGTCTTACTCTGTCCCCGCAGGCTGGAGTGCAGTAATCACGGCTCACCGCGGCCTCAAGCTCCCAGGCTCACGTGGAGTGCAGTGGAGTGATCACGGCTCACCGCAGCCTCAAGCTCCCAGGCTCACGTGGAGTGCAGTGGAGTGATCACGGCTCACCGCGGCCTCAAGCTCCCAGGCCCAGCTGGAGTGCAGTGGAGTGATCACGGCTCACCGCAGCCTCAAGCTCCCAGGCCCAGCTGGAGTGCAGTGGAGTGGTCACGGCTCACCACGGCCTCAAGCTCCCAGGCCCAGGTGGAGTGCAGTGGAGTGATCACGGCTCACCGTGGCCTCAAGATCCTCAAGCAGCCTCCTGAGTAGCTGGGACTACAGAGGCACACCACCACTTCCAACTAGTTTTTGTATTTATTGTAGGACGGGGTTTCACCATGTTGCCATAGTGGTCTTGACTCCTGAGCTGAAGTGATCCGCCCACCTCGGCCTCCCGAGGTGCTGGGATTATAGGCATAAGCCACTGTGCCTGGCCTGGTTTTACAAATATAAAACACCCAACTGTGCATTGCACATTTTGACAGAGGAGGAATGGTGGCAAGGCAGTGTACAAAGTTAGTTCCAGGGTTTCAAGTATAAGGACTCGTGAATATAGTTTGACTGTGGGAGATTCACAGGTGTTCTGTATAGGCTCACCCCTTACATTTAAAAAGTTGTCTTGGGCTGGGTGTGGTGGTGGCTCACACCTGTAATCCCAGCACTTTGGGAGGCTGAGGTGGGAGGATTGCTTGTGACCAGGAGGTTGGGATCAGCCTGGGAAACAAAAATTAAAATACACAATTTCTCCAGCCAACATGGTGAAACCCCATCTCTACTATACATATAAAGAATTAACCAGGTGTGGTGGTATGCACCTGCAGTCCCACTTACTTGGGAGGCTGAGACAGGAGAATCACTTGAGCCCTGGAGGCGGAGGTTGCAGTGAGCCAAGATTGTGCAATTGCACTCCAGCCTGTGTGACAGAGTGAGACTCGGTCTCAAAAACAAAAAATTGAGCTGGGTGTGGTGGTGCACCTGTAATTCCAGCCCTGAAGAGGCAGAGCTCGAGTGCTGGCATTATAGGGGCACCACCACAGGAGGGTCCCAAGTGTTCAAGGTTGCAGTGATCCGCGATCACACCACAGCACTGCCTTGATGACAGCGAGACCCTGTCTCTAAGCAATAAAAACATATTTTACAAGCTGCTTTATATTTAGATTTACTGTTGCCAGATGGCCTGCATTCAAATCGCAGCCCTGAATGGCAGGACCCTGCATTGACTACTTAGCCAGGACCCCTGCACCTGAGATTCCTCCCCTGCCCTGGGAGTTTGTTGTGGGGATTCAGCGAGGGCTCGCCAAGGGCCTGGTGCCCTAAGCTGGGGCTGAGGGAAGCCATGTGTCCTGTGCTGGTTACTCTACTCAGGCACGTTGGGGTGCTCCTCCTGCTCTGTGTGCGTGGCGGTTGCTTCCCATTGGGACGTCACACCCCCAGGGAGACAACCCCCTGGCCAACTCAGCTCACTGCGGGATCTTTATTCCCTTCCAGGTGGCGTGAGTACCTGATGAAACTGTGCCTAAGGTGCATAGACAGAAGGCTGTGCCTCTGGATGGGTGCCCTGCCTGTCTTACACTGCTGCAAGGAGCTGGCCCCGTGGCCCAAGGACACCTGGAGCCAGCCTGAGGACGCCTGGGCTGCCCTGGAAGGAATCCCCTTCTCACAGTGGCGGGAACAACTGCTGGACCCGTAAGTGGTAGAGTTGTACTTACCCACGTGAATCTGGGAAGAATAACCCCTGTGCTGTGTGCCCAGAGTCCCAGCGGGCTCTGCAGTGAATCCATCCCTCATTCTAATGACAGAACTAACACATGCTCTTCTAACATTTTAAGACATCAAAACTATCAAGAATAGGCTGGGCACAGTGGCTTATACCTATAATTCCAGCACTTTGGGAGGCCGAGGCGGCTGGATCACCTGAGATCAGAAGTTCGAGACCAGGCTGGGCAACATGGTGAAACCCCATCTCTACTAAAGAAAAAAAAAATTTAGCTGGGCGTGGTGGCATGCACCTGTAATCCCAGCTAATCAGGAGGCTGGGGCCGGAGAACCCCTTGAATCTGGGAGATGGAGGTTGCAATATGCTGGGATTGTGCCACTGCACTCCAGCCTGGGTGACAGAGCAAGCCTCTGTCTCAAAAAAAAAAAAAAAAAAAAAAAAAAAAAAAAAAAACTATCAAGAATACAAAAATGTGCTGGGTACGTACGGTGGCTTGTACCTGTAATCCCAGCACTTTGGGAGGCTAAGGTGGGTGGGTCACAAGGTCAGGAGATCAAGACCATCCTGGCTAACATGGTAAAACATCATCTCTACTAAAAATAATAAAAATACAAAAAATTAGCCATCATGGTGGCACGTGCCTGTAGTCCCAGCTATTCTGGAGGCTGAGGCAGGAGAATCTCTTAAATCCAGGAGGGGGAGGTTGCAGTGAGCTGAGATCACGCTGCTACACTCCAGCCTGGCGACAGAGTGAGACTCAGTCTAAAAAAAAAAAAAAAGAATACAAAAATGACCTGTAACCCCAGAGATAGCCATTGTTAACATGGCAGCATACATGTTTTTGATTTTTTCCAAATTTGGATTTGTGGGTTTTTTATGTACACAGCTACAAATGACGTGTTTTTATTCTGTCTTACAACCTGCTTCTTCCTCTTAACAGTACTTTGTGAACAACTTTTTCTTTTTCTTGTCTTTGTCTTTTTTTTTTTTTTTAGATGGAGTCTCGCTCTGTCACCTAGGCTGGAGTGCAGTGGTGAGATCTCAGCTCACTGCAACCTCTGCCTTCTGCATTCAAGCGATTCTCCTGCCTCAGTCTCCCAAGTAGCTGGGACTACAGGCGCATGCCACCACACCCAGCTAATTTTTGTGTTTTTAGTAGAGATGGGGTTTCACCATGTTGGCCAGGCTAGTTTTGATCTCTTGACCTTGTGATCCACCTGCCTTGGTCTCCCAAAGTGCTGGGATTACAGGCGTGAGCCACCGCGCCTGGCCATTAAGTTAACTCTAAATAAGCTCTTCTGTACTTTTCATTTGATTCACTGCGTACTTTTGTTTTCCATATAGCCTTTATTTTATTTTTAAAGTAGAGACAGGGCCTCACTAGTTTTCCCAGGCTGGTTGCAAGCTCCTTGGCTCAAGTGATCCTCCCACCTCGGCCTCCCCCAGTGTTGGGATTACAGGCATGAGCCACCGTGCCCAGTTCCAAGTAGTATTTAAGTCATTTTTGAAATTGGGGCTGTTTCTCTCCCTCCAGCACTGTTTTCCTCCATCTTCCCTCACTGATCTCACTGCTTCTCTTCTCTCTGTCCCGATTTCTCTTATGCAGGAGTTCATTACTTCAGTTTATGGACAGTAAGAGGCATTTGCTGAAAATTGACGAACCTCTCTTCCGATCCTGGTTTAGTCTGCTGCCTCTGAGTCACCTGGTTCAGTATATGGAAAACTTCATTGAGCACTTGGGTCCTTTCCCTGCTCACGTCCTGGACTGCTTTCTCGGGATTTACTACCGGCTGCAGGGACTGGAGGAAATCTCCTTCCGGAATCGGGAGGTTTGTGTCCGGGGTCCTGGCTTAGCAAAAAGACTGGATAGTAAACACGGGGAGATCAGGATTCTTTTTCATAATAAACAGACAGTGAGGTGCCACAGTCTAGAGCTGCGACTGCTCATCACTTGTTAGGGATAAAGGTTGATTTCCTTGAACTGCTTCTGTTTCGGTAAATAGAGTACAAGGAAACAATAACCTTTGTTGATTGTGATTGTGCAAGGTGGGATGAGAAGGGTTCATTCATGTGACGAGCTTCATAGTCGCCATCATTCCTTTCACATTTTTTGGGTGGAAAAAATGGTATGCGTGTAAATGCTGAGTTTTATCTGTGAAAGAGGTAAGATTAGCATCTGAGCACCTTCGAATGTGTTTGCAGGAAGAAAAACGTGTACGAAATTGATGCTGGATTTTTTTCAGCTCTGATTCAGCAATGCCAGTGGTGTCATGGTGACGCCTTCTGTCCTGTTTTTCTTTTCTTCACTGCCTTAGGATGTTCTGGGCATTTTTAAAACGCTGTTGCACCTCTTGGACGCTTACCAGGACAAGTAAGTGGAAAGCGGAATGCAATCTCTCCCTCACATGGCCCCCGGGGGCTTCCTGGGACCTTCATAACTGGCTGCGTCCCACAGTTGCTGTTGCAACAGCAAGGTCATAAATTATTATGTGGCCCACCGCTCTTCGCAAGTTATTAATGTAGTTGTCTGTTTCGTTTGTTTGTTTTTGTTTTTGTTTTTGTTTTTGTTTTTGTTTTTGTTTTAATGAAAGAGAGAAAGGAAGAGGAAGAGATTTTAGAAAAAGAGAGAAAAGGAGAAAGAAACTGCAAAAGAAAGAAAAAAATGAAAGAGGAAGAGATTTTAGAAAAAGAGAGAAAAGGAGAAAAAGACACAGCAAAAGAATGAAAGAAAGAAAGAGGAAGAGAAAGAGGGAGAGAGAATGGGATTCTTGTTTTATTGCCCAGGCTAGAATACAGTCTAAAAAT
>CAUYQU010051311.1:0-24865 GCA_963574635.1 Cheracebus regulus | reverse complement strand
CTTTCACTGGGAGCTACAATCCTGAGCTGCTGCTACGCGGCCATCTTGGATCTCTCTCCGCCCGGTGATGAAGTTTTTCTGTTTCTTAGTTTTCCTTTGGAGGATGCCCGTTCCCCACAGAGCCGGACCTTCCCGGTTTCGCTGTGCTTGCTGTGAAACTCTCAGTCCTCAGCGCTTCCAATTGCTGTTTTCCTTGTGGGGATGGGACCAGCCGAGCCCGTCCGTCCGTATACTCCGCACCGGGAAGCGCCACGCTGGGGCAACGGCAAAACAGCCGCGCCGGCCAAAAGAGTCGCGCTGGCGACCCATGTGGCTCCTCTGCTGGGAATATCCCGGTCTGTGGGCAACAAAAATTCGTCGGAAAGTGCAGCGTCCACTCGTTCTCTGCGCTTTCACTGGGAGCTACATTCTTGAGCTGTTGCTAATCGGCCATCTTGGATCTCTCTCTATTTTTTTTTTTAAGATTGGGTTTCACCATATGGCCAGGCTGGTCTTGAACTCTTGACCTCAAGTGATCCACCCACCTCGGCCTCCCAAAGTGCTAGGATCACAGGCATGAGCCACCATGCCTGGCCTGGATTTTTTTTAATAGGAAAAAAACTAAAACACACAAAAAATTTATGGGCTCGGCGTGGTGGCTTTGCCTGTAATCCCAGCACTTTGGGATGCCAAGGTGGTTGGATTGCCTAAGGTCAGGAGTTCAAGACCAGCCTGGCCAACATGGTGAAACTCCATCTCTCCTAAAAATACAAAACTTAGCCAGGCGTGGTAGCATGCGCCTGTAATCCCAGCTACTTGGGAGGTTGAGGCATGAGAATCACTTGAACTCAGGAGGCAGAGTTTGCAGTGAGCTGAGACTATGGCTCATTAACCTCCACCCTAGGCAATAAGAATGAAACTCTGTCTCAAAAAACAAACAAGAATTTCCAAAAGCCAAAGTCCTTCTTCAAAGTACATCCCTTCCTTAGCAAAACCAACTCCCCAGAGGTGACCATTGTTAATCTGTTGAATATTCCTCCAGTCTTTCTTCTAAACATAGGCAGTAATTTAAAATATATAAAGAAAGAGAGAGATACAAAGGCATACGTATACTTGCTTTAAAAGGGTGGGGGAGGGAGATGCTATACAAACCCTTCTGCAACATGTTTTTAAATTTTATTATCTTGGACTTCTTTCCAAGTCAGTAATTTCTTCTTTCTAAGGGACAGGGCCTCACTCTATTACCCAGGCTGGAGTGCAGTGGCATAATCATAGCTCACTGCAGCCTCTGACTTCTGGGCCCAAGTGATCCTCCTGCTACCACACCCAGCTAACTTTTTTGTAAAGATGGTGTAGCAAGATTCTTCAGGTGTCACTTTTCCAGCCAGAAGCCTCTGTGGCCAGCAGCACCTTTGCCCGAGTTTTGCTTGAGCCTGCTGGGCTTGTCCTGCCTACTTGGCCTGGCAGGTCAATCCAATGAATGCAGCTCTTAGCATGGAGGAGACCCAGAGTGGGTAGCCCTTATCTGCAGGCAGGTCACCCTAACATCTGTAGCCCTTGCCAGAGAGGAGAGCCAAAGTGGGTAGGCCATTTCCACAGGTAGGTCCTCCCAATGTCTGCCCAAGTCTGGCTGAGACCAATCTAGCCAACATAGTGAAACCCGGTCTCTACTAAAAACACAAAAAATTAGCCAGACATGGTGGTGCATGCCTGTAATCCCAGCTATTCAGGAAGCTGAGGCATGAGAATCACTTGAACCTGGGAGACAGAGGTTGCAGTGAGCCGAGATTGCACCATTGCACTCCAGCCTGGGCAACAAAGTGAAACTCTCTCAAAAAAAAGAAAAGGATTTTTTATTAGTCTGTTCTTATACTGCTAATAAAGGCATACAAGACTGGGTAATTTATAAAGAAAAGACATGTAACTGACTCACAGCTCAGCATGGCTGGCGAAGCCTCAAGAAATTTAACGATCATAGGGAAAGAGGAAGCAAACATGTCCTTTTTCACAGGGCAGCAGGAAGGAGAATGAGTGCCCAGCAAATGATGGTTTAATAAAAAATATAAAGCCACCATATCTTGTGAGAACTAACTCACTATCATGAGAACAGAATGGGGGAAACCACCACCATGATTTAATTATCTCTACCTGGTTCCTCCCACAATACGTGGGGATTATGGGAATTACAATTCAAGATGAGATTTGGGTGGGGACACAGCCAAACCATATCAGATTTGAATAGACATTTCCCCCAAAAAAGATATACAAATGGCCAAACATGAAAAGAGACTTAACATCATCAGCCATTAGGGAAATTAAAACCACAATGAGATGTCCCTGCACATCCATTAGGATGGCCATACCCAAAAAGATAATAACAAGTGTTAACAAAGATATAAAGAAAGTAGAAGCCTCATACATTGCTGGCGAGAATGTAAAATGGTATGGTCACTTTGGAAAAACAGTTTGGCAGTTCCTCAAAAAGTTGAACATAGAGTTACCATATGACCCACTAATTCCACTCCTAGGTATATACCCAATGAAAGCAAATATCCACACAAAAATGTGTACATAGATATTTATAGCAACATTATTCATAATACTAAAGAAGTGGAAACAATCCAAATATCCATCAAATGATGGAATTGCAATAAATTAATTTGGAATGGCAATAAAAAAAGAATGAAGTACATATTACAAAACAGATGAATCTTGAAAATGTGGTTAAGTAAAAGAAATCAGTCACAAAAAACTACATACTGCATTATTCCATTTATAAGAAATGTACAAAATAAACAAATATACAGAGACAAAGTAGACAAATGGTTGCCTAAAGCTGAGGGCATAGAGAGAATATGGAGTGATGGTTAACGGGTACAGGGTTTCTTTTGAGGTGACAACAATGTTCTCAAAGTAGATTGTGGTGATGGTCGCAAACTCTGAATATACCAAAAAACCACTGAAGTGTACACTTTAAGCAGGTGAAATGTGTGGTATGTGAATCATATCTCAAGTAAAACATAAGAATGTTATATAAATGGAATTGTAAAGTGTATAACCTTTTGAGATTAGCTTTTATCACTGAGCATAATTTCTGGGTATTAATACAGGATGTTGCATGTATCAATATTTTATTCTCATTCCTTTGTATTGTTGAGTAACATCCCATTATAGGAATCTACCAGTCTAAGTTACTTTTTAATTATACTGAGAATGAGTATCTTTTACTATAGAACCAAGTAATATTTTTTCTCCTGTGAGTTGTCTTTTCATATCCTTGGCACCTTTTCCTAATACCCACTCTTTATCATATGTACTACAAATTCTTCTTCCCAACTTAACTCTGCTTACAATGATTTTTGCAATTAAGTTTTTCATTTTTATGTAACAAAATATTCTTCTATGTTTTCTTCTAGTACTCTTATGGTAACTTTTTGGACATTAAAATCTTTAATTAAATCTTATTTTAACATAAGAAGTTAGCAAGTTGAGCTGGGCATGGTGGCTCACACCTGTATTCCCAGAACTTTGGGAGGCCAAGGTGAGTGGATCACAAGGTCAGGAGTTTGAGACTAGCCTGGCCAATATGGTGAAACCCTGTCTCTACTAAAAATACAAAAAAATTAGACAGGCATGGTGGTGCGTGCCTGTAGTCTCAGCTACTCGGGAGGCTGAGGCAGAAGAGTAGCTTCAACCTGGGAAGTGAAGGTGCAGTGAGCCAAGATAGCGCCACTGCACTCCAACCTAGGCAATAGAGCGAAACTCCATCTCAAAAAAAAAAGAGCTTTTGATCCACCAGCAGTGTGATATAGTAGCAAGATCCATGGGCTAGAATCAGAAGGACTGGGTTCTAGTCTTGGCTATGCCATTACCTAGCCAAATCACTCTGGGCAGACAACCAGTCTGCGAAACCTGCCTTTTCTGCTTAATATAGTTTTGGGAAATAAATAAGATTATAGACTTACAACGGGATTCTCAAAAAATGTTCAATAGATGCCTATTTATGAAGAAAACTTAAAAGCATTACATATATAATATATATTTGTATCACTTACAATACTATTCCCATTTCATGCACCATCTACTAGAAAATTCAGTGTCATCCTCAGACAGAGGTAGCTTGCCCTCCCGCAAATCCCATGTCTAAAGAAGTCAAGTGATTTGCCTAGGGTCACAAGTGAAGTCTAGAAAGGAGCTGGTTTCAGAAGTAAACCCAATGAGCTATACCCTAGTCTTCCCCCTGAGTCAGAGACTACCATTCTTCTGCCCGCTAAAAATGAACTGTCATCTTGTGTTCATAACTATACATTAAAAAGAAATGAACAAAAAAACTACTGTCTGAAAAATGTAGAGCCTATAATTAGGAGGTAGTAGGGTGACAGCAGAGAGTAGAATCAGAGGGCTGAATTTCAAGTTATAGGCTCCTACCTTGCTTCCGACAGCCTGGGATTTTGATAAAGGCTCCATAGTCTGTTACCATAGCAACCTATAAAGATAGGGGGAAAATCAATGTCACATAAATGAGAATCTTTCTTCTGTAGCATTTAACCTAGTCTCCCCAAATTTGTACTTCATATTGACTGCCTCCGTATGCTACAAAACTGCCTAAAAATGATGCTCTGCCAAACATTCTTTCTGTTTTTTTTAAATTGAGACTGACAGGTATGTGTGTACACATTAAAAACACTGGTGAAATTAGTGTTGTCACATGGTGTGATGATACTGAGGAATATACAAATCTTATACCTGGTAAAATCACCAAAGGAGTTTCATGAACAAAGGGAACATATTGATATTACCAAAGGAGTTTCATGAACAAAAGGAACAAAAAGCAAAAAATCAGGTAATAAACTTATACTTTATATTAGCTAGGACTGAGGCCTCCAATTCCAATACAGAGAACTGTAATAATTTGAGATGGCTCATGCAGGGTATTCCTTATACCTGAACTTCAAGTCAATCCAGAGCATATAGTCTGTTATACTTAACTCCAAGTCTGAGTCTTGGGTTTCATCAAAACAACTATATAAAAAGCCAATACACAGACATCTGACAGAACTTGAAAATCAGAGAGAAAGAGTCTTTTGCAAAGTTGTCTAAGATGAAGAAGTTAGAGGCTCCATGGGTCTATGTAATAGGTAACCAATATTGGCATTCATGAAAGGTTTAAAAAAAAAATAGGCAACCAATAAATGTTAGTGATGAAATGCCCAGAACCCTTGCCAGATAGATCATTAACCCAGGCTCTAGCTCTCTCTTCCCCCTGTAGCCTACCCCACTGCCCACCTGTAGATTGAGGGTAATGTTGTCACTAAATATGGAATTTAACAATAAATTATTATTTGTAAAATATTCAATGTAATCTTACATATATAAACTTTATTTTTTTCAGTGCCTTTAATTAGCTGCTTTATCTTGAGCACTGTTTCAGCTTCACCATAACTAAAACAAGGGCAGTAAATAAAACAATCCCAACTGTACCACTATTTACTAGTATATATTAAATACTCACTACATGCAAAATACTATTCAAAATGCTTTGCATAATCCTCATGCCACTGTATGAAATTGGTACTATTATTCCCATTCAATAGATGACAAAAAGATGCATGAAGAGATTAAGTAACTTATTGGAAGTCCAAAGCTCAATAAGAGCTGGGATTTGGATCCGGAGTCTTAATTACACTAGAGCTGCTCATGAGTTCCCTTTAACTATAAAATTCTAACGGCCAAAAGCAATGTGGTATCTGATATCCTATCTGTTCCTAGCAACAATCCTAGAAAGCATATACAGTAGGTCCCTATGTTACAAATGAAGCGGAATAGTATAGGTGTATCTGGGTGCTGTGCCACAAGCCTGTAGTCCCAGCTACTCCAGAGGCTGAGGCTGGAGGATGGTTTGACCCCAGGAGTCGAGTCCAGCCTAGATAACATAGCAAGACCCCAGCTCTAAAAAAGCTTTTAGAAAATAAAAAAAAAGTAACAGTATAGGTATATAAAGTACATAGGCTTTGAAGTGAAAGATGTGGCTTCTAATCCTAGCTCTGCCATTTCTACCTGTGGGATCTTGCACACAATTTGCCTTTCAAGGCCTAAGTTCCCATTTGCTCTCACTTTGCTGCTGCAGGTAACAAATGATGTACATAAAGTACATGACATATATACATGGCACAAAATGGACATTCAACAAAGTGTAGCTTTTCAATAATTTACAGTCGAAGACACTGAAGCACAAAGAGATTAGTGACTGGTAGGAAGGCACACTACTACTTAAGAGTTAGGGAGGCCGGGCACGGTGGCTCATTCCAGTAATCCTAGCACTTTGGGAGGCCAAGGTGGGTGGATCACCTGAGGTCAGGAGTTTGAGACCAGCCTGGCCAACATGGTGAAACCCCATCTCTACTAAAAACACAAAAATGAGCTGGGCATGGTGGTACATGCCTGTAATCCCAGCTATTTGGGTAGCTGACACGCGAGAATCATTTGAACCCAGGAGGTGGTGGTTGCAATGAGCTGAGATCCTGCCACTACACTCCAGCCTGTGCAAGACTCTGTCAAAACATAAATCTGGAAGTTAAGAGCCCAAATCACCTTGCTGCTGTAAATTAAGACAATCTCACTTTTCAATCCTGAAGCTCCAGTGCCACATAATGGTTTTTAGAGGTAATATAACAGATCTTAATTTGGCCTCTCCCAAAAGGAAAGGTTAATATGTTCCAGAATGGATGCATGCAACTGTTCAGGCATTGTTTCCTATTTCTTGCACCAGGTGTTTTCATCACTGTGTCTCTCAGGGTACAGTCACACCTGCCACAGATGATCATGCAGTCTGCCTGGTGTCCCAAAGATAATGAGTCAAATAGCTCAGGGGAAAAAATTCAGTAACTATCTCAACTGAACTCATCAGAGCTTGGGTAAAATAAATTTCCCATTTTCAGATTATAGGTGGCAACTGGCCTTGAAACTTGTAATCGCCATAATGTAAATGAAGAATTTGAGGCTCAGAGGCATGTTACCTGTCAAAAGTCACAAAGTTAGATAGTAGCACAGCCAAGTACCACACAGAATTTTTTTTTTTTTACTTCGAGTCCAACGCTATTTCTACCTTATCAAAATGAATCTCCCCTCAGCATTTCTTTGGCTATTGCAAGCCTAAGCCAAATCCCAAGTCTTATTGCTATGCTTGTACCCCCTATCATGTATTAATATAATGCACTCTGCTACCAACATCCTTCTCAGAAGATGAGAGGATGAATAATGGCTTCTCAGCTATATAATTACTAGGTCCCAAATCCCTGCTGAGTCCACAAAGAGAAGTGCTGGGACATGGGCTGAAACACCACCTTCTTCAAGGACAACTAGTCCTATGAGGCTTGGGTTCCATTTTATTCCCACATCTACTAAGCACCTACCTACTATGTACAAGATACCATGTCAGATACTGTGAAATAAAGACAACTTTAAAAAAGGGATGCCCAGTTTATTTTAAATAAATTTGAAGTAGTTACCAAGACATATGAGACAATCATGGCCTCTGCTCTATAGTAACTCACAATCTAGTAGTGGAATGAAACACATACAAGTAATAATAAGACAGACCAGGATAAATGCTGTAATAGAGTTGTACCAACAAATGACCATAGAACCACCAGATTTATCATCTATATTTCTCCTATAACTCAATTCAGTCAAAAGAATTCTCTTGGCAGGGTGTGGTGGCTCATACCTATAATCCCAGCATTTTGGGAAGCCAAGGCAGATGGATCACTTGAGGTCAGGAGTTTGAGACCAGCCTGGACAACATGGTGAAGCCTCATCTCTACTAAAAATACTTAACTTCTGTAAAGAGTCTCCTTATCTATCAAATAGGGTTAACAATTTCTTTGGAGAGATTCAATAACAGAATGTGTGGAAGTACTAACATAGATGAGGCTTACAATTTTTTTTTAGTTTTAATGTAATTCCTCTTCTTTGTAAATATTGGGTACTCATTAAATGTTCATTCGATTAGTATTCTAAAAAGTTTCTTCTTTCCAATTTATCGTATTTCTTTTTCCCTAACTCCATGTCACTTCTAAATCATCCCTTTTCAAATTGTGCTACTGAAATAGTAATTTAGAACCATAAAGTTCTCTCTGAAAATTCCTAAAGACCATCCTTCCTTGATAGCAATATATAAAACCTACACTAATTCAAGCTCCATCTCATATAAGAAAAAGCTGTAGGTTAGGATCCACTTTAGAAATCTGAGTCATTCTGTGGAGGGCAGAGAGTTCTTCCTTTCTTTGGTGCAGCACCTGATGAGTGAGGGCTTCATGATCAGAAAAATCAGTTTCACCTCCAGTGCTACACTTCCTTCTTCTGAGCTCTGGTACCTTACTAACCTTTGGGAATACCATGAACCATAAAGAAAAAGGATAGAGGCTTTGAAGAGCAGAGCTGTTTGCTATTTGTTAAAATGTTATTATCCTTTGCATCTTGACTGTTATATTACAAGTTGAGATCAACAGAAGTCAAGAGCCACAATTATCTATAACTGACTGATAGTCACAAAATCTCAAAGACCTCACATTATTGGGAGGTAAAACTTTTGTCAACCATAAAAAGCAAACAGGATGAATATCAAGTTTGAATCATACCATTAAAATACTATAGGCTCAGGCTGAGTATGGTGGCTCACACCTATTTTCAGCATTTTGAGAGGCTGAGGCGGGCAGATCACTTGAGCTTAGGAGTTCGAGACCAGCCTGGGCAATGCAGTGAGACCTTGTCTCTACAGAAAAATTAGCCAGGTGTGGTGGTGTGTACCTGTACTCCCAGCTACCTGGGAAGCTGAGTGAGAGGATCACTTAAAACCCAAGAGGTGGAAGCTGCAGTAAGCCAAGATCACACTATTGCTGTCCAGCTTGGGCAACAAAGTCAGACCTTGTCTTTAAAAAAAAAAAAAGGCCTGGTGCAGTGGCTCACACCTGTAATCCCAGCACTTTAGAAGACTAAGGTGGGTGGAACACCTGAGTTCAGGAGTTTGAGACCACCCTGGCCAACATGGTGAAACCCTGTTTCTACTAAAAATACAAAAATTAATCGGGTGTGGTGGCGGGTGCCTGTAATCCCAGCTACTTAGGAGGCTGAGGCAGGAGAATCACTTGAACCTGGGAGGTAGAGAGATTGCAGTGAGCCGAGATCATGCCATTGCACTCCAGCCTGGGCGACAGGAGCAAAACTCCATCTCCAAAAAAAAAAAAAAAGAAAAGAAACATGTCCTCATAAGACACTGAGAACAATATTTTGGCTTTAATTTCACTTCAAGAGGAAGGAGCCAATGTTAATTAATTCCTACTATGTGTCAGGCATCATATTTTTACAGATGATAGCTTATTTAACCATCACAATAATTCTATGAAAGAGAATTACTGTGAATAAATGGAATTTCCATTTAACAAACAAGAAAAACTAAGGCTCAAAGAGATTCAGATTAAGTGACAGCCTAAAAGCTCATATAGTAAGTAAAAGAGCTGGGACTAGAATCCTGACTTTGTCTGGTTCCAAAGCCTCTGCTCTTGAAACAAATATAATGCCTTTTCTATCAAAGGTTGATAATTCATTCTGTCATCAAAAATGTATCAAGCACTTACTATTTTCTACCCATCCACCTAAGACCGAGATATACAACAAAACAGACAGAACTCTGCCCTCATGGAGCTTAGTGTCTTGTGAGGAAGATAGACATTAAACAAGTATACAATTAAATACAGCGCAAAAAATCTCTGAGGAGACAACATTAAGGCTGAGACCTAAAGGATGAAGACAAGATGATGGGAAAGTGGGTAGTTAAAAGGAAGAGTGTCTTAGTTAGTCTGTTTGTGCTGCTATAACAAGATACCATAGAAATTTATTTTTCACAGTTCTAGAGGCTGGGGAGTTCAAGATCAAGGTGCCAGCAGATTCTGTGTTTTATAAGGGCTCACTCTCTGCTTCTAAGATAGTGCCTTGTTCTTGTGTCCTTTGGAGGTGACGAATGCTGTGTCTTCACACAGCAGAAAGAACAGAGGGGTCAGGCAGCTCTCTGTAGCCTCTTTTATAAGGGCATTGATCACATTTATAAGGGCAGAGCACCTTCATGGTTTAATCACTTCCCAAGTGCTTAATATCTCTTAATACCACTTCTTAATATCCCCACATTGGGGATTAAAGTTCAACATGAACTTTGGTATTTCTTTAATATTCACTTTGCAGCCTAATCCCCAATTCAATGTCATCAAGAGATGAGGCCTTCGGGCTCTGCCCTCATGAATGGATGAGTGCCTCATAAAAGGGCTCGAAAGGGTGAGTTCACTCCTTCTGTCCCTTCTGTCATAAGGACACAGCATTTCTTCCCTCCAGAGGATGCAGCAGAAAGGTGCCATCTTGGAAACAGAGAGTAGTCTTCATCAGACACCAGATCTGCTGACAACTTGATTTTAGATTTCCCAGCCTCCAGAACTGTAAGAAATAAATTTCTGTTCTTTATAAATTACCCAATCTCAGGTATTTTGTTATAGCAGCACAGACAGACTAAAAAAAACCAGCATGTGCAAAAATCCTAAAAAGATACCAAGAACTCAAACTGTTGAGAGTTCTTAAGAAGGCCAGTTGTCTTGACTATGAGCAGCGTAGAACAAACAACATTGTGAGAGCAAGCAGAGGTCAATTTGTGGAAGGTCCATGAAAATAATTTTGTATTCAATTGTAATGAGAAGCTTCTGAAGAGCTGTGAGAAAGCAACATGTCCAACCTACTTTAAAAATTTTATTTTAGGCCAGGCGCAGTGGCTAATGCCTGTAACTCCAAGACTTTGGGAGGCTGAAGTGGGAGTATCATTTAAACCCAGAAGTTTGAGACCAACCTGGGCAAAAAAGTGAGATCCCATCTCAATTTTTTATAAATAATTAAAAAAAAAAAAAGTCTTACGCTAGTTGCAACTGAAGAATAGACTGGAGAGGAGCTACAATGAGACAGGGATCCCAGTAAATACCAGGCAAGAAATGGAGAGTTTTAATAGAGTGCCAAGGGGATAAAGAAGTACACAGACCAGAGATATAATTAGAACTTGCAAACAGATTGGAGTGGGAGGGAAAATCAAAATCAAATCAAAAGAGAAATCAAGGATGATGGTCAGATGTGTAGTCTGGGAACCTGCAGGATAATGGTTCTATTTGTTGAGGTGAAAAAAATCTAGAAGAGAATCAAATTAGTTGAGTGTCTCAGTGTGTTTTGTGTTACTATAACAGAATACCAGAGACTGGATAATTTATAAAGAAATGAAATTTATTTGGCTCATAGTTCTGGACGCTGGGAAGTCCAAGAGCAAGGTGCCAACATCTGGCAAGAATCTCTTTGTTATGTCCTCCCATGGTGGAAAGTAAGAGGGTAAGAAGGAGAGAAAGAGATCAAACTCACAGCCTCAAGCCCTTCAATAATTGGCATTAATCCATTCAGGAGGGTGGAGCCCTCACGACCTAAATACCTCCTACTAGGCCCTACCTCCCAACACTGATGCAGTGGGGATTAAGTTTCCAAAACATGCTTTTTAGGTGACATGTTCAAACCACAGCAGTGAAAAAACAAATTCAGTTTAAAACATAAATTAGACATGCTGATATTCCAATCATGATGTCAACTATGCACTTAAATATCTGGAGCTTAGAGAAGGCACATGTGATTGCCAGGTATTCCACTGGCCCTTCCCATTTAAGCTGCAATGCTCGAGACAGACTTAAGTGGACAGGAACATCAAACCCAGTTGCCACCCTCAGTCTATTCTTAAAATAATGGTAGACTTTCAAAGCACAAAAGAATATACCTCTCCTTGGAAAATAGTGTAGAGAGCAGGCAAGTTTTCCATGGTCTCGGGCCTTCCTGAATTCATCTTTAATATTCTATGGCTCCTCCATTTCTCTTCTATTAAAGCTAATAAAAGTGTCCTGTCATAAAGAAATTAGACACCAATTAGATACCTGTGTTAAAAAAAATGAATAGGCAAACAATTCACAGCTATTTCTATAGAATACCACTAGATTTAACATCTTGCACTTTTATCCAAATATCTTGTTTATTCTAATTGTGGGGAGTTTGGGAAATCTTGAACCTATTTCTTAACAATCTGTTACTTACCCAAGGCCATTAGACTACTAATTTTGTTGTGTTTGGTTTTTGGTTTTTTAAATTGCTTTTTTTTTTTTTTTGTCCAGGGGAAGAATTTTGGTTGGGGGGTGGGGGTTGGGAAAAGAGGGTATGTTTGACTGGATCTCAAAAAAATGGAATAACAGTAATAAAAACTAACATTAATGGAGTACATACTCTGTCCAGGCACTGTCCTAAACACTAGACATGCAATCTCATTTAATTCTCAAAACTCAGGCCCGGTACAGTGGCTCACACCTGTAATCTCAGCACTGTGGGAGGCTGTGGTGGGCAGATCACCTGAAGTCAGGAGTTCCAGACCAACCTAGCCAACACGGCAAAACCCCGTCTCAATGAAAAATACAAAAATTAGCCAGGCATGGTGGCAAGCACCTGTAGTCCGAGCTACTAGGGAGGCAGAGGCAGAAGAATGCCTTGAACCTGGGAGGCAGAGGTTGCTTTGAGTTGAGATCACACCGCCATACCCCAGCCTGGGGAACAGAGCAAAATCCATCTCAAAAACAAAACAAAACAAAACAAAAATTCTCAAAACTCTTAAAATGTCGGATTATACAGATGAGAAAACAAAGGCTTCCGGAAGTCAAATCACTAAACATGTCAAAAAGCCAGGAAATGGGGAGTGAAACTGGCTGACTCCAGAGTCCATTTTCATGACTACTGTGCTAGGTGTTAAATCTGAAGTGACCGCTGGGCTTGGTTCACACCTGTAATCCCAGCACTTTGGGAGGCTGAGGTAGGCATATCACGAGGTCAAGAGATCGAGACCATCCTGGTCAACATGGTGAAACCCCATCTCTGCTAAAAAATGCTAGGCGTGGTGGCATGCGCCTGTAGTCCCAGCTACTCGGGAGGCTGAGGCAGGAGAATTGCTTGAACCCAGGAGGCGGAGGTTGCAGTGAGCCGAGATCGTGCCACTGCACTCCAGCCTGGTGCCTGGTGATAGAGTGAGACTCTGCCTCAAAAAAAGAAAAAAAATCTGAAGTGACTTCAAAGAGAGAAGGGCATACATTTTTTTATTAATAACATTAAAACACACATACATACTGTAAAAGTTCAGATAATATATTAATAATGAAGAAAATAAAATCATCTGTAATTCACTTTGATTTATATTCTTACAGTTTTTTTAATATGTAGAAGTGGTTTGTTAATGGAATCATGAAATCATTAACATTTTCTTATTATAGCAATTAATATGCATATGCAACTTTTTTTTAACACCTATCTAATAAACCATTGTTGGATGTACCAAATTCATTTAACTATTTCCGAATTATGTGAAAATGCAGATTGCAATTCAGTAGGTCTGTGCTACCCAAGATAATGCATTTTCAACCAGCTCCTAGGTGATGCTGATGCTGCCTAAGTAGCAAAACTTACAACTTCAGATACTTACCTTAGAGATAATCTTGCTCAGCCTCCTGATTTTAAACAGAGAGGAACCAGAAATCTAGTGGCTCTTAAACATGCCTCTTTATTCTGTTGGACAAATCACTGCCAAGATAAATCTAATGGCACTATCCTGTTTTCTTTCCTCCCAATTACACTTGACACCAGTAAGACCTGAAATTATTTTTCTTTCATAGGCAAATACTTCCTTCTCTTCTCAATCCCCACTGCTTCCTTTCACTTTCAGAGGACGACTTGATGTCCTGCTTTTGGCAAGTATTCCTAATTTACAATGACCATCCATTAAGTAGACAGCTTTACTTGAAACAGAAATGAAAGAAAATCCTGTCAGGATGTCCAAACCCTTGTTCTAGTATCATCCCATAGCTCAGGAGCATCCCTGTCCTCCTCAAGTTCCAAAAGACAATCTTGTATCCTTATAATAAACTTGCCCTTTTCTGCTTAGGCCAGCCAAAGTGTCTTTTTATTACTTTAATAAAAGTACATAGAACACAGGGAGATATGTCAGTTCTTGAGAAATAGCTCATAAACAGGTTAATTCCAAGTTTTACATCCTAGTTAAATCCTGCCTCTTCCATTTCATAGCAATACAATCTCATCTCTAGCTGTCCCTTCCCTCTGTCTAGTATCCCTCACTCACATGGTAGAACAGGAGTTACTAACTGATCAGGTTCTATCAGGAGACTTTTATTATCCCTCCAACACTTGAAACATATTAGTGAGGTAAAAAATCCATAGGGGCAGCTGAAATATCTAAATTAACTTCAAACATTGTAACCTATCATCTGTTCCTCCACACACAAAGGTCATAGGCCGGGCGCAGTGGCTCACACCTGTAATCCTAGCACTTTGGGAGGCCAAAGCAGGCAGATCATCTAAGGTCAGGAATTCAAGACCAGCCTAGCCAACATGGTGAAACCTCATCTCTACTAAGAATATAAAAATTAGCCAGGTGAGGTGGTGGGTGCCTGTAATCCCAGCTACTCGGGAGGCTGAGGCAGGAAAATCGCTTGAACCAGGAGGCCGAGGTTGCAGTGAGCCGAGATTGCGCCACTGCACTACAGCCTGGGAGACAAGAGTGAAACTTAGTCTCAAAAAAAATAAATAAATAAAAATATAAATAAATAAATAAAGAGTTGAGCCAGGCATGGTGGCTCACACCTGTAATACCAGCACTTTGGGAGGTCAAAGTGGGTGGATCACTTGAGCCCAGAAGTTCGAGAACAGCCTGGGCAACATGGTGAAACCCGTCTCTACTAAAAATAAAAAAAATTAGCCAGGCATTGTGGTGAGCACCTGTAATCCCAGCTACTCAGGAGTCTGAGGCAGAAGAATCGCTTGAACCTAGGAGACGGAGGTTATAATGAGTCAAGATTGTGCCACTGCACTCTACCCTGGGCAAGAGACTCTGTCTCAGAAAGAAAAAAAAAAAAAAAAAAAAAGAATATATAACATTAAGATAGTTACAGTCAGACCTGTCTGACCACATTCATACACTTAAAAGATCCAGTAAATTGACAAGGATTGAGGTCCACCATTCGGAGTTGCCTTGCCATAGTTCTGAACGCAGAACAAAGCATTTTGCTTGAATGTTTTAAACAACTGTGTTATGTAAGGAAGCAACAGGGACCAATTACTAGCCACTCTCTTTCCAAAACAAGGGGCAGAGAAAGGAAAGTATGTGATGGAAGTAAAGGGTACAGCAGAAGAAATGGTGGCCCAGAGTGAGGTCAGAGTCTATGTTGGGTGAGGAAGGAATCTACAAAGAGGACTGCAATAAAGGGAAGAGTAGAGTGATGAGGGCACACATTGGAGCATACCAGAATGGGTAGTCAGAGCTCCAGTATCAAAAGGTGGGGCCCGAGGATCAAAGAAGTAATGCAATGTTACTTTCATAATTTTAGTAATTACACTGGCTATAGAGGAGAATCAAAATAAAATAAAAAATAAAAATAAACAAGGAGAATGTCCTTGTTTGTAAGAAAACTAGTTTTCAGGGCTTTGGGGGTATTGGGTCAGCAATTTAACTCAAATAATTCAGAAAAATGTTATGCGTATATTGCACATGACTGTTTCTAAAAAATTTTTAAAGTACATATGCAACTAGGAAGAAAACTCTACACATCCTGTCCTCCCAACCCCCAAGCAATGAAAAGCTTAAAGAACAATATTAAATTGGCCACTTTATAGCCTTTTTGGAACTTCATTTAATGTGTTACCTTACTGACCTTGTCAAGATTTTTGTTATTGTTTGGATTTAGATTTTTTTGTTACTTAGGAGTACTGACAAGAACCTTAAAGAATTTAAAGGAATTTTAATTTATCTTTAATCTGTGCTGGAATTGAGAGCAAAGCAAGCTAATTAAAAAACAGTAGGAGATGAAGAGAGACAGAATAATGACTCCAGATCCTGCACTGTTTTTGTTTTTGGTTTTGAGGCAGGGTCTTGCTCTGTCACCCAGGCCAAAGCGCAATGATCTAATCATGGCTCCCTGAAGCCTTGACCTCCTGGGCTCAAGCGATACTCCCACCTCAGCCTCCCAAATAGATGGGACAGAAACACACCAACGAGCTTGGCTAATTTTTTCTTTTTTTTTTGGTAGAGACAGGGTCTCATTATGTTGCTTAATCTAGTCTTGAACTCCTGGGCTCAAGAAATCCTCCTACCTCAGCCTCCCAAAGTGCTGATATTACAGGCATGAGCCACAGCACCCAGCCAAGAGCCTGCATTCTTAAGCACTATACCTCAAAAGAATTCACAATCTAGGCCAGGCGCGGTGGCTCACGCCTGTAATCCCAACACTTTGGGAGGCCAAGGCAGGCAGATCACAAGGTCAAATGATCAAGACTACCGTGGCCAACATGGTGAAACCCCATCTCTACTAAAAAAAAAAAATTAGCTGGGCATGGTGGCACATGCCTGTAGTCCCAGCTACACGGGAGGCTGAGGTAGGAGAATTGCTTGAACCTGGGAGGCAGAAGTTGTAGTGAGCTGATTGTGGCACTGCACTGCAGCCTAATGACAGAGCAAGACTCCATCTCAAAAAAAAAATAATAATAATAATACGGTTTGGCTCTGTGTCCTCACCCAAATTTTATCTTGAATTGTAATCCTCACATATTGGGGGAGAGACCTGGTGGGAGGTGATTAGATCATGGCAGTTTCATCTTGAATTGTAATCCCCACGTGTTGGGGGAGGGACTTGGTGGGAGGGGATTGGATCATTGTGGCTTCCCCCAGGCTGTTCTCATTATAGTGAGGGAGTTCTCATAAGATCTGATGGTTTAAATGTGGCAGTTTCCCTTGCTCTTTCTCTCTCTCTCCTGCCACCACATAAGACGTGTCTTGCTTCCTCTTCACCTTCAGTCATGAGTTGTTGTAAGTTTCCTGAGGACTCCCCAGCCATTCAGAACTGTGAGTCAATTAAACCTCTTTCCTTTATAATTATCTAGTCCAGGCAGTTCTTTATAGCAGTGTGAAAATGGACTAATACAGTCTAAATCTAAATTTTGTAGAGTATCACTCTAACACTAACTGGGTCCCAACATTAGAGGAATCAATATGGAGTAATCTGAAGGACATCGTTCATGGAAGAGGCTAGAATGAGCAAGGTCTGGATCCATTTATTTGAACATGAAATGAAAGACCATTTCTTATTCAATTTTGTGTTCCTGGTGCCTGGTATACTATAAGTACTCAGTTTTTTTTTTTTGAATGAGTGAACTGAGTCTTACTATATGTCAATGCCAAGCACAGGTAGAGAAAGAAGGGGGAATGCATTCTGGTCTAAAGGAGCCAAGTCCCATTTAATATATTGGACAGTTCAACAGATGGGACACTTTTGTTTTTTCCAAGACAGAGTCTTGCTTTGTCACCCAGGCTAGAGTGCAGTGGTATGATCTTGGCTCACTGCAACCACTGCCTCCTGGCTTTAAGTGATTGTCTCACTTCTGCCTCCCAAGTAGCTGGGACTACAGGCATGTGCCACCCCACCTGGCTAATTTTTGTATTTTTAGTAGAGACAGGGTTTCACCATGCTGGCCAGGCCAGTCTCGAACTCCTGACCTCAAATGATTTGCTCACCTCAGCCACCCAAAGTGCTGGGATTACAGGTATGAGCCACCGAGCCCGGCCAGAACACTTTCAAACATCAAACTGGTAGTCCAACTTTTCTCCCTCCCACCACATTTCTAGAGTGACCATGTAAGACAGATGCTTCTTTCTTTCAAATTCCAGTTATGGACCTGTTGAGAAGATAGCCAAAAGCTGTAAAGAGGAATAGTAAAATGCCAGGAAAAACACAAAAGGTGAACTCAGAAAATGTAAAAGCTTAAAGGAACTACGAAAATAATTAAACCTATTACTCTTACGCAACTGAAAATGAAGCCAAGTGATTTGACAAAGCCTGCTCACAGTTAACAACATTGGTACTAGACCCCAGGATCAGCACTTATTCTACCACCCAACACTACTCTTTCAGTCAATTATTCCTAAGATTCCTTCAAAGTCTTATAATAATAATAGCTAATATTTGAGTGCTTCATATCTGCCATGTATTAATCTAAGAGTTTTACTTCTCTTAACTAATCTAATTCTCCTTTTAAAATTTTATCTTCATGACATTCAGTAATTCTCTTCTTGACTATCCCATAAAACAGGCAATTATCATTGCCATTTTAAAAATGAGGACACAAGAAAAGCTAAGTAAACTTGCTCAAGATTGCAAAATATGAATGATGGAGATGGGATTCAAATCATATTTAGGGACATTTTTTTCCTTCCTTTGTAGAATGTGAAATTCTTGTAAGCATGCCCTTGTCTTGTACATCATCATACCCTTCCTCCCCAAATCTCCAGTGCCTAGCACAGTGTAACACACATCAAAATTTATATCTACCAAAATAGTGAAGTATTTAATTTTACCTCATTTAAACTGTTAATTCATCAACTCAGAACACTATTGATTGATGTTTATATGTAAGGTAGTTTATAAATTTGCTTTCAATCCTTAAAACTTGCTTTATTACAAAGCAAGTAATCCTATTTTACAGAAATCAAATAACTTTTCCAAAACCACAAAGCTAGAAAGAGACAAATCTCAGGCCATTCCAAGGACCACACACTTGAACCACGCTTTTTTTCTCCTTTTCTTTTTGAGAGAGTTTCGCTCCTGTCACCCAGGCTGGAGTGCAATGGTGCCATCTTGGCTCACTGCAACCTCTCCCTCCTGTGTTCAAGATGGTGCCATCTTGGCTCACCACAACCTCTCCCTCCTGCCTCGGCCTCCCAAGTAGCTAGGATTACAGGCACATGCAACCATGCCCAGCTAGTTTTGTATTTTTGTAGAGATGGGGTTTCACTATCTTGGTCAGGCTGGTCTCGAACTCCTGACCTCAGTGATCCACCTGCCTTGGCCTCCCAAAGTGCTGGGATTATAGACATGAGCCACTGTGCTTGGCCTAAACCACCCTTTGCAACACAGTTCCCGTTCTCAAAGACCTCCTAGTGTGATAGGGATAATGGTGACCAATTACACTGCAATGTGGTAAGTGCTAAGTAGAAACTTGAGGGCCAGGCATGGTGGTTTATACCTATAATTATAGCACTTTGGGAGACCAAGGCAGCAAGATTGCTTGAGACCAGGAGTTTGAGACCAGCCTGGACAATATGGCAAGACCTTGTCTCTTCAAAAAATACAACAATTAGCCAGGCATGGTGGCACACACCTGTAGGCACACCTACTGGAGAGGCTGAGCTGGGAGGATCACTGGAGCCTGGGAGGTTAAGGCTACAGTGAGCCATAATCATGCCACTGCAATCAGCCTGGGCAACAGTGAGACCCTGTCTCAAAACAAAGTAGTAGCTAGGAAGAGAAAGAGGGTCTGGGGCAAGTAGGGAAGTTAAACAGATATCTGAGTAAGCCTTTTAGGATAAACAGAAATCCTCTAGCAGAGAATATTGTTCTTTGACCTCATTAGGACCCTGATTTATTGGCCTCTATTTTCTTCCAATCCATCAGCCCTCCCCTTTTTCTTCAGTTTTCTCCCTATCCAGCTTAGATTCCATAAATCATCATTCCAACAACACCCTAAACTCCCTTTAACTCTGTCTTTATATTTACCTATCTGGCAGTACCTCTACCCTGGTCAGGGACAGTTGCAGATAACAGAATCCACTTAAGCAGAAACATATGTACTGCAATAAAAGACTCTGGCAGAACTTCCAGGAACAACACCTAACCCACAAAATAACACCACCTTTGCCACAATCCAAAAGTTATGGCTATCACTGCAGCAAGCCACCAAACCAGGAAGCTATCAACTGGAGAACTTTACTGCCATGACTGGCAGCAAAACTGGATGACTCGCACCCTCCTTCTCTCCACATTTAACTCAGATCCAAATTCAATTTTCACCTTAAGTGCAAAGGAGTCTAGAAAAATGGTTTTTAGTTTTCCATATTTTTCAGTAAGAGAAGACACATTAGAGGTCAGAATGCGTCTGGAGCAAGCCAAGTCCTTGCCATACCCAGACAGGTTTTCTCCATGCATTCACTAAACCGCCTGATATGCTGGGGGGGAAAAAAATTGATTTTTCCTTGCATCCTACATTTTTCTAGTAAGCTCATTCTCCTACACTCCAGAATGACTTTCAAATGTTCTACAATATTCTCAAATTTCTCACAACTGGATCCTCAATTGGATCCTGGATAGTCCCTTATCCCCATCAGTTAGCACATCCTCTCCTCCTCTTTACAATCACGTCTATGAAAAATACTGTGTAGGTTCACCGCCTACATTTTCTTGTCCAAATCCTTGCCTTATATCTGGTTTTTGGTCCAATTACACCCATAAAATAACTCTTGCTAAGGTTACCAGGACCTCCATGATGATAAAAGCCAAAATATATTTTTCAATCCTCATGTTATTTAAATTCTAGAAGTTTCTATCACAAATCATTCTTTTGCGTCTGAGACATTCCTCCAGTCCTCCTTCCTACTCTAACTGTTGTAGGTTCATCCACCTGTTCTTCACCATTAAATGTTGGAACTAGTCAAGGTTCTGACTTAGGTGACCTTACCCACACCTATGGCTCAATTCATGTATATACAAATTATCCCCAATTTTATATTCCCAACACAAATCCCTCTTCTGAGCACCAAAGCTGTATTTCAAACTGCCTCTTGGATGTCATGAATGACCCCACATAATCAATCATTCAATGAAAACGGGTCTCAGCTGGGAGCAGTGGCTCAGGTCTGTAATCCTAGAACGTTCAGAGGCTGAGGCAGGCCACTTGAGGCCAGACCGGCCTGGCTCATATAGTGAAACCCCATCTTCACCAAAAATACAAAAATTGGACGGGCATGGTGGTGGGCGCCTGTAATCCCAGCTTCTGGGGAGGCTGAGGCACGAGAATCGCTTGAAACTGGGAGACGGAGGTTGCAGTGAGCCAAGATCGCACCACTGCACTCCAGCCTTGGTGACAGAGCGAGACCATGTCTTAAAAAATAAATAAATAAATAAAACAGGTCTCTAGTCATCTTCTAGTGTTCCCTACCCAGCTTGAGGGATTCAGTGATAGTGAGTGAATGGTACCACCATCTAACTACATAAGCCAGAAATCTAGGAGTTACCTTTGATTGCTCTCTTCACTCCCTAAAATCAACCCATCACCAAGTCCCACCCGTTTTACCTCCTATATACCGCTGGAATCTGTCCAGTTCTCTGCAGTTTCACCCGTATCTCAGTACTCACTGACATCTCTAATCAGGATTACTGCATACCCTAAGTGGTCTATATACAGCCACCAGGGCTACCTCAACCCCAATCTGTTCACACCATTTAGCCCGAGGGATCAAGCGCCCTCCTCCACCACACCCCACTGGAGGAAGATGGCTCAGTGGTATCTCATCCATTTTAAAATAAAAGCTACAAATTTCTGCAAGGTCTGACCGCTATCACATAGTTTAATCTTGTGCCATACTCCCCTTCATTCTCTTTGTACCAGCCACACTGGTTCTTTGTGCTTTCAGCCATTTTCCTCCCAAGTGCCTCAGGGCTTGGGAGGAAAATGAACAAGTAGTTCTCTACGGAAGGTTCTGCCTTCGCCTCTTCACCTAATTAATTGCAGTTCTTCCTGCAGCTACCAGCGCAGGCATCTTTTCCTCTGAAAAACCTTCCTGCTTATTTCAGGCACTCATAGCATCAGACAGCACTAGGAGGCACTTCCATGTATTAGTGAGGTCACTGTTTAACGTTTTCCCCACCAGACTTAAACGCCTTGAGAGTAGGGATCGTGTCTGGTTCACAACGTATCCCCAACGCGCTGCACGATAAATATCAGCTGGACGACTGAGGAAATGACCACGTTCACGGGCATGAGTCTCAAATTTCTCAACAAGGCTGTGTCTGGAGAAGGAGCCGGACATTTCCTTCATCACGGTCTCTCTCGGCGGGGCATGGAGTAGGCCCTAATCAAAAACTGCAAAATCAGTGGCAGAAACAAGTCAGCCTCCTCGGCCAAACGGGGCACCGGTGGAGGCTGGATACAGATCCTTCTCCCTGGGAATGCCTGGCACGGGACTGGCCACGATGGGCGCTCTTGAAGAAGGGAGCCGAGGGGGCTGGGTCCTGCCGCCGAGACCCCAAGGCTCCGATCCTGCCCGGAAAGGGAGCCCAGGCTACTACTTACCAGAGCTGGGGACTCGGGGCCCGCCTCCCACCCCTCGCTATCAGCACCCTCAGCTGAGAAGGGCAGGCTCAGACTGCACAACAGAGGCGTCGCCTCCAGACTCAGGCAGCCACCCACCCCGCTCTTCCTCATACGTACTAGGCGTCAGCTCCTGGTCCCCAAACCGCGGCGTTGAACTAAACGCCGAACCCAGTCAGCCAGCGCGTTTCCACCCACAACACCCAGCGCGCCTAGGAAGGTCGCCAGCTCCGTTCACCAATCCTGGAATCGCGCTCTCATGACGTCAGAAAGATAAGCCCAATAACAAGAGACTATCTGGAGGGCGGTGCAAATGGGAATATTGAAAGCCGATTGGTTCTTCCAAGCTGGAAGTTGTGGAGGAAGGACTAAGTTGAAACCAATTGCGTGGCGCCTGAGGGCTGCAGCGCGTTCAGTGGCGGCGCTGAAGAGACCGGTTGCCGCCATGATAGAACAGCAGAAGCGTAAGGCCCCGGAGTTGCCGCTGGTTCCAGTCAAGCGGCAGCGACATGAGTTGCTGTTGGGAGCGACGGGGTCGGGCCCCGGAGCCGGGCAGCAGCAGGCGACACCGGGAGCTTTGCTGCAAGCGGTAAGTGAAGCAGCAGGCGGCCTTTGGCCCTCAGCTCATCTTCCTCTCCCCTCAGCGCTGTGTCTGGTGACCCGCCCCGACCCTTTCCCGCATTGCGGGGACAGAATGAGAGTTTCCACCTAAAGTTAAAGCACATAAACACTAAGCGCCCCATAGCCTGCGGATACTCGGTACATGTTCTCCTGTTTGGCGCTCGTTTTCAGCCTCTCGACTGCCCTGTGAGGTAGCTTTAAAATTAGAGCTGAATTGGAACCTTGGACTCAAAACCCGGGCCCGGGTTTGAGCATCCTAACTCTAACATGGATCTAGTTAGCATAGAACAAACGTTCAGAAAAGTTTGTAGAATGAATGAATGAATGAGGGAGGGTGGAAAGAAGGGAAATGATGGGGATTGGTTGTTTTTCCCTTTATTTTTCCGCGCTGGTATTATTAACAACTAGATAGCAGCTAACATTCTTGGACTCTTGTACTAAAGTGTTTCCTATATGAAATATCCGTTAATCTTGGTAGCAGCCTGTTAGGAACGTTATTAACCCATTTTGCAGATGGGAAAACAAACTTATCAAGTACATGATAGAAACAGATTTTGAACTAAGAAACCATGCTCCTAACTATATTTTTTATAAGAAGAAATAGTGATCACACTTTCACTGTCCTGTTTAGGCTAAAATGAGGAAATATGAGGGGCCTCTTTCTCATCATCTCAACAAATCCTGCTGGCACCGTCCTCAAAATAAATCTAGAATTGCCACTTCTACCATCTTCATCACTGCCTCATGGCCTAAGCCATTGTTACCTCAACTGGCATTTTAGTAGTAGGGTCCTAAGTGGTCTTCTGCTTTCTGCCTTTGGATCAGCACCTGTTACCAAGCCAATAACCAGAGGAATCCTTCTAAATATCAGATCACGTTACCCTCTGCAGAAAACTTCCTGGTGGCTTTCTACTTCACCCAGAGTAAAAACCAAAATTCTTGTAATCATTTGCCCTATTTCCCTGTACCTCTCTGACCAATTTCTCATTACCCACCTGGCTCCAGTTACACTCTCTTCCAAGCCTCTGCCTCAGTCCTTTACATTTGCTGCTTCCTCTGCGGGAATTGCTCTTCTTTCCAAATGTTTACATGGAAAGAAGAGCAATCTGCTTCTACTAAGCTTTTTGAATATTTGCCCAACTATAACTTTTTCAGTAAGGGTTTTCCTGACCACCCTATTGTAAATTGCAGTACCCCATACTCTGGAACCCACATTGCTACTTTCTCTCTTTCTTTTTATTTTATTTTATTTTTTTAGAAGCTCCATCTGTTGCCCACTGGCTTAGTGCAACCTCCACCTCCAGGGCTCAAGTGATCCTCCTGCCTCAGCCTTCTGAGTAGATAGGACCACAGACATACACTACCACGCCTGGCTAATTGTATTTTTTTTTTTTTTTTTTTGTAGAGACAGGATTTCACTCCTGAGTTCAAGCAATCCACACACTACGTTGGCCTCCCAAAGTGCTGGGATTACAGGCATGAGCCAATGTGCCCATCCTTCCTTTCTTTCCTTTTTTTTTTTCTTTTTTTGAGATGGAGTCTTGCTCTGTCATGCAGGCTGGAGTGCGGCGACATGATCTCAGCTCACTGCAACCCGCACCTCCTGGGTTCAAGCAATTATTTGCCTCAGCTTCCCGAGTAGATGGGATTACAGACGCCCACCGCTACACCTGGCTATTGTTTTGTATTTTTTTTTTTTTTAGAATAAAAGAATGAAAGAGGAAGAGATTTTAGAAAAAGAGAGAAAAGAAGAAAGAAAGAAACAGCAAAAGAAAGAAAAAAAAGAATGAAAGAGAGAAAGAAAGAGGGAGAGAAAGCGGGAGAGAGAATGGGATTCTTGTTTTATTGCCCAGGCTAGAATGCAGTCTAAAAATGGGTATTAAAAACCTCTTTTATGCCAATAATTGTGTTTAACAATGGAGACAGGAAGGAATAGGGGATGAAAATAACAAATAAGCAG